>PVJX010006764.1:0-75349 GCA_004027295.1 Dolichotis patagonum
GTGGAAGAGGAGGCAACACAAAGGCTCAGCCTTGGGAGTGCCCAGGCCCCGGAGGCTCCTGCCACCTGTGGCTCAGACAGCACATGGCTGCCGCGGGAGGCAAGCACGTGGAATGGTGACAGCTGCGTAAGATCGGGAGGTGCTGACGCTGTTCCCTAACTCAGTGACCTTTCTGCCTCTTTGCCTGAAACAGGCCCAAGCTGTAAGGGTGGAACGGGGGACACATGATTATGAGCACTGAAGATGCTGAGATGGGCGCGCAGGAAGAGGGCACACATTAACCTGATTGGGGGAGAACTTCTAGAGAGCTGCAATGTCCTAAACACAACTAAATCCTATCAGCACAGCAGAGTGGGGGTTATGAGGCAGGTGTGATGAATGGGTACTTCTGCATCCAGTGACCAAGTAATACACGTATGTATCACCTTGTGACCCACAAAAGTGCAATCATGTGAAACCAACGGCACTACGGCAAGAAGAGAAAATAGCCAGTATTGAGATCGCGCAGAGTCCTGGGGCTGGGCAGGGCCCAGCAGCCCCGCTGCATGCAGCTTGCCCACTGCCAGCCATGGGGAGGCAGGAGGAGGGGCACGGGCTGGGCCCAGGCACCGAAGGGCGAGGCATGGGTGTCCTGGGTTGCTGGAGGAGGGCGGGAGCCTCCACCTGGAGGCCGCACTCACACACTGAGAGGCAGCATACCCGGTGCTGATGACGGACGCGACGAGCCCAGGCTAGGAGGAGGAGGAGCAGGGTCGAAGCCAGTTACTGCCCTGTGGGGATGACCAGAGCAGAGAAGGGAGGGGAGAGAAGCGGGTTATCATTGAAAATCACTGCACACAATGAAAGATCCATTTGCTTTCTACAGTGCCCTTCCTGCCCACAGTAGGGCCCCAAAGCCCAAGGGTAAGAGGCTGCTCAGTGTCCACTGGTGAAAGAATGGAGAATTCATGGTCCTTCAATGCCGAGACCATGGGCCCTTTCTTGGCAACTACATCACATTGACCACTGTGGTCCTGATTTTTTTTTCCTATAGAAATCAAATACCTGGCAACAGGGAACCAGGTGAATAAGGTATTATCTAACCATTAAAAATACATCCCACACAGTTTTTAACAGTATGGGGTAAATATTCAAAATGTACTTAATGCTAACTAGAAAAAGAAGCAGGCTACCAAACTTCGTATGTTCTATGATGCAAAAAAAGGAAAAAGTAAATAGTATATACTAGATTCTATGCTATAGCCCCTTTTATAGATTTGACAGTGTAGCCAAATCTAGAATGTGAGGGTTTTAGATATATGCACACATATATGAATATAAAATGTGTGAATTCTCTCCATATATAATGCATACACATACACATGTATAGTAAGTCCTATACTTACTATAGGAAAATTTAACAGTAGTTACTTTTCTTCCCTCTAGGTTCATTTTCTACTACTTTATTATTTCCAAATCTCTTACAATGTACAGAAACATGTTAATAAGGGAGAGAAAAATAACTGGTTACAAACTGTTTAGCAAGCAACACCAGACTAACAGTAGACTGCAGAGTAACACGCAGGCAGCCCAGCCCTGCACAAGCGCCAGCACCAGAGTGCATCAGGTAGAGCTCCCCGGCCCCTCCCCCGCCCCGCCCTGGCAGGCAGCCAGCCACAGAAGCAGCAGCAAGCACAGGAAGAAGGAAGGCGGGGCCTGGAACCTCCCTGGGCCACTTCAGCCTTTCTGTTCTGAAAAACCTCCTAGGGAGAACTTGGCCTAGTAGCCTCTTGGAAGAAGAGAGCCAACCACAAAGAACCACCCTGTACCACTTTTGCCCACATGCCCCAGCCTGTACGGGGGCCAGAGAGCTGAATGTATAGATTCATGGTGAGAGGTTCTCTTCAAAAAAAAAAAGTGGAGCCAACATCTCTGCACCGACTACAGTATCAAAGGCTGAAAAGGTGAGAGAAACAGGCACGCCAACTTAACTGAAAACCCCTGGCTATTCTGAAGAAACTGAGTTCAAGTCTTAAGAAAATAAATACACCATATTCCAAATCTGAAATCAAGCCACACATACAGAAACCAAGAGCAAAACTCTGATAAACATACTTTGTCCCTGATGTACACTGTCTCACTTCTGTGATGGACAGCCTGGAGTCTTCCTTCCTGGGCTGACAGAGATCTGACTTTCAAGGTTCATATGAACACTTTAAATCACCCTTCCGCTGCTGGGGATTTAGCGCAGTGGCCTAACAGCCTGCCTGGCAAGCATGATGTTGTGAGTTCAATCCCCGGTACCAATCAATCAACCAATCACCCCTCCCCACTCTCCCAAGGCTACATGCCTGTGCCTCTTCCTGGTGGAAGGCCACATCCTGTGTACCACTGTGGTGCTCACCTGATAAGCCCCATATGTCATTTGTCTGACTAGTCCCAGAGTCCCCAATATCTGCTTCTTCTAGAATCTCAGAAAAAAATAGACAAATGGCCTCAGCTTCTAATAGGTGAATCTCTGTTTCCCAGCCTCGCAGATTGCTGCATCACGAGAGGCTGTACTACAGCGCCCCTTAGCCCCAGCGGAGATCAGGAATGCGCTGGGTTGCCAAGAAGATTCTGGTACCTGGACCACCAGAGCCTGCAAAGGCAGCCACCATAAGGGTGGCTCCAAATACAGGTTTAGGGACAGGATACCAGCGCTTCCCAGAGATGGGCTTTTAAGAAATATCAAGTTCATCTCACTATCACACAGGTAAGGAAACCAAAGGAACTCCCACCTTCAGAGCGGTCAATGGAGAAGTCGGGGAACCTGCCTCCAGATGCCGAAGGGCACTAACCCTTTCTAGACTCCTCTGGTCATAGGAGCCCTCAGCAAATAACCACTTTGGTGCTCCCAGTGCACATCAGCTCTAATGGGAAAAACAACCCAGAATAAAAAGGGAGAACTGAAACTAGGTAATTAATTTCTCTATGTGGATGTAGGAAGTTAAAACCAGAGGGAGAGGGCAGCTGACCCCAGCATTTTTGGTTGGTGAGGCCCCTGAAATTAACCGCAAATTTGTGCAATGAAGAAAGGTTCCCAAGAGAAAAAACACCTCTGTATATACCAGAATCAGTAAAAGAGCTGCTGAGAAATGTTTTCATGGACCACAGGACTAAATGGAGGGAACAGGCAAGGATGGCGAGACAGACCTAGGAATCTATGGTGGGAAAATTCCCAGACCTGTACAATTCATGATTTTACTTAAAAGTCTACTTAAAATTGATAAACAGGAACTCCAGCTAAGAGAAGGTGCTAAGATCAGCTGTAAAAAGGCAACGCAAGTATTAAGAAGGGGAAAAGAGTCACTGAACATTTAAAAACCAGTCAGGAAAGGACTGTAAACCTAACATGGCAGAGCTAGAGGAGGGAAAGAAGCGAGTCTGTTCCATCTGAGAAGGTAACACAGAGAAAATGAGGGCAACCCAAGCTCATCCAGAACAGCAGGAAACACTCGAGAACCTGGTATCCTTTGTCAGCGGAGAAAAAGAAACTCAACAGCTTCAGGCAGCTCAATCTTTGGCCCAGCTGTGCAAACAGAAAAGCGGTTCTAAAATGTAAGGTAGATCTTATATATCCGTGTCATCCACCATTCCAATTTTATTCTGGGAATCCAAGAGCCCGGTGCAGAGGCAGAGGGGGTCTTGTCTGAGAAAACAACTGGAGGACAGAAGGAGTTCCATCCCCATGCAGACAGACAAATGCACACAGCCCCGCCCGGACTCTGACATCAACAGTGTCCTGCCCCACATGGGCGATGCCACCAGGCGTGCTATCACAGCTGCCCCAGATTCCTGCACTGATGGTGTTTTGTTGAGATGGGTTCTCAGTATGCTGCCTACACTGACCTCCAACCACTGGGCTCAAGTGAACCTCTCACCTCAGCCTTCCAAGAAGCTGGGACTGCAGGCACAAAGCACTGCCACAGAAGTGTTCTTGTTCTGCACTGCTAAATTAACAGTAGTAGTATACAAGTATATAGTCAGAGTTCCCTCATGGGCTGAAAGTTGGTTAAAGCTGAGTCAGCCCCATGCAGTTAGTAAAACCAGTTTGTTAATGTTTCTTCCACCACACACCATGATTAAGAAAGGGAAAGAGAGCACAGCAAACAAATTCAGTTTACCCATGAACAACGTGGGAAATATGACTTTTTCTTGCCTAATAAAAAAAGGAAAGAATATTAAATAGTAATACAAATACTATTCTCATATCATGTCCCAAAATTAGTCCATGCCCACCTGTCATAGCCCAAAAGAAATAGACTGGCTTGCAAACATAGGGCAAATAAAATAGAAGAAACTAAGGCTAAGGAGCAAACAATACACAGCTTAGAGCAAATTCAAGTGCTCACCCCACTCACGGGGTGGGAGGAAGCAGTGCAAGCAGGCATAGTAGCCCGTGTCTGAGAGACTAGCAGCGTGACTCCAGACTAGGTTAAAAAAAAAACAGTTCCAAGAAGCCTCCACAAAACAGAATTTACAAAACGCTTCTGAATTCCATAAAGCAACGCACTCCACGTAGGTCTAGCTCTGGTGGTAAAGCTTCATGACATCTGAAGGCTGCGTGAGCACACGAACAGAGCACGCTGACAGATACCTTCTCTACATCCCCCGCCTCCGGGGGCTTCAGTCATGGACACAGGCTATAGTACAGACTCCTCCAGAGAGGCACAGGGGCTTTTTAAGATGGGAAGATCTCCACATGCTCAAGTGGCAAACCACACTTCTTCACTTCTTTAAAGACTGGGGTTTTCTCTCTTTTTTAACAAGGTCTCACTGTATAGTTGAGGCTCGCCTTGAACTACATAACCCAGCCCATTCTTGAACTCGTGGCAATCCTCCTGCCTCATCCTCCTAAGTGCTGGGATTACAGATATGTATCATCAGGCCCAACTAGGACTGGTTTCTTTTTTGCAGCCTGCCAGATTTAATGGTAGACCTGGGAGTCAAGCTTTCTCTCTTTACTTTTGCACCTGGTACACACCATCTTGATTTTTATCTACTGCACAGGTCAGGAGAAAATGAGAGATGAAAAGCCAAACAGCCCAGAGAAAGAATCAGAGCAAAGCAGCAGAGCAGAAACACAATAAACCCCAGAGCTAGCCTCAGGAATTCGGTAACTGGACAAAGATTGCTTAAGCAACAGTAGACTAATACTGCAGTGGACATATATAGTCCACTTGTCAAATAAATTAACATTTAAACAAGGGCCAGCCCACAAAAGCATATTTCCTTATGCCCACAGTACAAAATAAAATTTGTAAAATGTTGGGCAAAAACCAAGTACTATCGGAAACTGATTCAATCAAGAACTGAACTTCTGGTTCAGTTCAGGAAACAAGGCCTACACTATATCTAATTCTCAGGGGCAGGGACCCAGGCAGAAAGCCCAAGGCTGTTTTCGCCTTGCACTGAATCTTCACATCTCCCCAAGACTGAGTTCATGTCTCTCTGGGCAACTGCTGCCCTGACTCTGCAAGTCAAAGGTGGGCACGGCAGCCAGGATAGACAGTGTGTTCCCTCCTTGTGAACATCCTGAAGGCCACAGTACAAAATACACGAAGGCACCTGTCCAACCAATCAGTTCTGGCCCATGCCTGTTCTCACATCATAAGGCACCTGAGGTCCATCAAGTGACTACTCTATCAAAGGGAACTACATGTTGCAAGAAAAAATAATGAGACTCTGTTTCCAACGCTCTTGAAGACTTCCCCTAAGCTTTCTCCCTATCATTTGGAGGAAAGGGCTACTCTAACCTAGAATCATCTATCCACTCCATGTACCATGCCAGTACAGAAACAATTTTAGTATACGTGCTGCTGAAGCAAGCACAATGGTATAAAAAGAAAACACGCTCCAAGTCTGCCTGAAACTCCTAATCCCAAGGAAAATTAACTTCATACTCAGCCACCGGGAGAACTCCCAGAATTAGAACAGAGAGCTGCTTCATATGCTGGTATTTTAGAATATATTTTTATAGACTGTCTTAATGAAACATGTACACTTCAGGGTGGCATTCTCTTAAGTAGCAGGCATGAACCAGAACACTCCAGTATGAGGGTGAACAATACAACCATTTTCAGGGGTGGATCGCATATCAGATCTGGTCTGCTGTAACATGTCATAATTATTGAGGACAGCAGAAAAAACTGAGAGTGCTAAATACTCAGGGCTTTGTAGATTTCTAAAATCTTCAGATAAAAGGTTTGCTACAGAGTTTACATATAAATAATTACAGTGTTGTCTTCTGCTCTGAAAAGACTTGCTGAGCAAGTTTACCAAGCCTAAGTACACCCCTGCCTGCAGAACCTCCTGAGCCCAGCACTGTGGCCTTGTGAGAGTCAGCTCCCAGAACAACGGTTCCTGGGGAAACAGACTCCATGGGGATCAAAAGACAACAACAGACTTCTGTCCCCAAGTTCTGAATGAGAATACTTTCAGGTAGGTTTATCAAACTGAAGTTATCTTAAGATTTCAGTGACCTCAGTTAATAATCTGAAACATTATTGCTCCAAAACTGATCATTCAAAAAGCCCAGGACTTACCCTTTGTCGAAGAAGGATGTGTGCCCTGATCGAGAGAACTTTGTGCCATTGCTGTTCATCACTCCACAGTTAACATTCCCTGAAATATAAGATTTTCGTGCTGCCTGGTCCTTTGCAAAATTCCTGCAAGCTGCTAACTTGGATTCTAAAGCCTAAACAAAGGAAGAAGGAATGATATGGTTGTCAAAACAGTAGCTACACAGAAAAATTTGCATTTCAAAACATTTCTATTTCAAGTCTCAACACTTAACTCTACCAGTTGATAATGGTGGTTAGTTAAATCATAATCAAAATAATGTTAACTTTCTTCTCTCTCTGTGTGTGTGTGTGTGTGTGTGTGTGTGTATGTGTGTGTGTGTGTGTGTGTGTGTGTATGTGTCTTTTTGAGACAGGGTTTCACTATGTAGTTCAAGATGGCCTGAACTAACACTGTATTCCACGCTGGCCTGGAACTCAAAGCAATCCTCGTGCCTCAGCCTCCTGAGTGCTGGGACTATAGGCATGCGCCCAAAGTAACTTTCTAATAGAAAAAGCGAGTGTTTGTGCTGTGTTTCTAAAGAGTATTTTATTTATTTCTCTCAGTATTACTGGTTGGTTGGGGTTGGGACTGGGGTAGGGACGTGTGTGTCTGTGATGGCAGCAAGCATTATGAAGAATCCGAAAACATCTGAGAACGTGTTTAATGCAGCCAATTCTTTTAACAGGTTCCTCGTTCTAGTTTTTTCCACTGCACCAGCATGGATGCAAGAACTCACACCGCCTCACATGAAATGAAGTTATTTTATTCTAAAAGTGCACTGTAAAATGTTTAACTGAAACCCTCTGGCTGTGATTAAAAGTTCACCTGCAATTGACACTGGTTGGTCTTTTAACATCTGCCTCTAAATCAAGTGTCTTTACACCTGTCACAACACCTGGCAAGGGCTGAGCTCTGTCAACAGATAATGTGGAGAGAACAGGAGTTTCTCCACTATTTCCACACATGCAGTTCCCATCAACACTCTAACCACTCCCAAAAAGCAGAACCACACACACTGGATTTGACAGCACAGAGATCATGGTGAGTAGTTTTAGTAGAATACTAACAGTAGTGCAGATATGTTTTCAGAAAGCGTAGCTGTGAAAGGAAGGGAGAAGGTATGGCTAAGAAGAGACATAGCATGAAAGGAAACAACAGCTGCTCCCATTTTTGCTTTTTAAGATTAAAAAAATTATGCAAGGGTTAGAAGTGTAGCTCAATGTCAAAGCACATGCTTAGCATGCAGGATGCCCTGGCTTTGAACCCAGAGAAAGGGAGGTAATATGTAATACATAAACACTACACACTGGGTATACAGTGTATGGATAATAAATACTGTGTAATACACAAATATTAACACATAGAGAAATAAAGATGAGAAAATGGGAAGGATTAGGATCCAAAGCACAGAAGAGCCAAAATTAGCCATGGGCAGGAATCGGACACTTCTACCATTGAGACAGAAAGAAAGAACGGCCACAGAGATAATAGGAAGGAAGTAACAGGTGAGAGAAGAATTCAAGTAAGTTTAAATCAGAGGCTTTGGTTTTCTATGAGCAGGGAAAAGAGTTCCCAGTTTAAGTCAGTGAGCAGAGTTGTATACAGAGTTGTAAAATATACAAGAAAATATGTAGGGGTTGATGGATAACAGAACAAAAAGGGTTGGTTACCTCTTAAAAGAAAGACTTAGCTGAACTGGTACACCATGTGAGGGCTACAAATTAAATTTTTATCAATGCTTCTAATATATTATAATACTGAATCAGAACAAACAAAAAATAACATGAGGGCAAGGAATGGGAACATAATCAAAGAGTGCGAGCAATTCAGGGCTGACCATGGTGCCACAGCCCTAGAAACCAATCAGGAGATTTCCAAAGAGCATTAATGAGAAGCTGAAAGAGATGAGGCATCACAAAGTATATGTTTCTTCTACCATAAGAAAGAAGGGTAATTCAAAATGCCAGGAAAAACAGGCTGGGGATTTAGCTCAGTGGCATAAGTGCCTGCCTAGCAAGTGCAAGGTTGTGAGTTCAATCCCCCATACCAAACAAACAAAATGCCAGGAAAAGCAAAAAGGGTTATAATTATAAATATGATATCATTCGAGTAAATGATAATTAAAAAACAAAATGCTGAAAAGATTTGTTGAATGGCACAAATATAAACAGCCTAGCTCCATGGGGCCAGGGATACAGCCCAGTGGCATGGTTCCTGCCTGACAAGCACAAGGTCCTGAGTCTGATTCAGAGTTCCAAAAAAGAAAAAAAAAAAGCCTAGCTCCTGCCCTGGTTACACAGTAAATGATACACATGAGTAGCACAAGTGTAAAGGCAGTTTGACCACTTTTTCAATTTTTAGAGCCAGCCAATTGGGAACCCACACCAACAGAAACTCAAAAAAGGAAAGTAAGGCAGCAGGTGGGAAAGGGAGCAAATAGGGGTGTTGAGGTACAGTTTAGCAAATTCAAAAGCAGAAGTTTAAGAGTACAATAGTTATTTAGGGCTGGGGATATCATTCAGTAGTAAAGGGTATGCGTGAGATCCTGGTTTCAATTCCCAGCACCAACGAACAATAACAACAAAAAAAGTTATTTTAAAATATTAAAAATAACCAACAAAAAATAAAAACTTAAAATTGGAACTGAGTAAAATTTTGTCTTTTTGTTTTGTTGCTTAAAGTTGATTAAAGATAAGAAAAATAAGCATATTACTATAAATTATAGATATAAACACCATAGGGTTTATCTTATAATAAATAGGGTTTCTTTTTTTTAAAAGTGGTTATCTTGGGAGTGAAGAAAGATTATTTTAGTGCTGCATAGTGATTTATGCACAATACTGTTTCTAGTAACTGTAAAATTAGGATTTAGAGCAAATTTGATACATAGAAAATAATCCATTTTATGAGCCAGAAAAGACAAGGCTAAGACTTTGTGTCATGGTTTTCCATTTTTTCTTTTCTTTAATAAACAAAGTATAATACAGTTTCTACTTTTTTTTTTTTTTTTTTTGGCGGTACCAGGAATCGAATTCACGACCTTGCGCTTGCCAGGCAAGTGCTTATGCCACTGAACTAAATCCCCAGCCCAATTTCTACATTTTTTTAACAAAGTGTGTCACACAGAAGTAAGTGATGGGAGATGGGTGTGATGGCTCATATGCCTGTAATCCCAGCACTCAGAAGGCTGAGGCAGAACAGTTGCTGCAAGTCTGAGGCCAGCCTGGGCTATTACTTAGTTCAAAGTTAGCCTAAACTGACCATCTCAAAAAACAAAAAAACAAAAGTAAGTGATGGGGTAGTGCATGGTGGGAAGCTCCAAAGATTGATCACTGAAAAAGAAAAATAAAACCAAATGAGGGAAATGGGAAAGAGAGTTAATGCCCAAACTGCTACCTATATAGTAAGGATGTATGTGGTCCTGTAACTGGTTCAAGTAATCCAACTGTTTGGCTGCTCTAGATCACAAGTCTCCTTTATGACCCAAAGCCTAGGAAGTCAACAGCATCACAGTAAGTGATCTGTGGCTTCATGAAGGAACAGGAAGGAGGTGAAAGCAAGAGATGGCTAATGAAAGACAAAAAAATAGGCATTAAACAGTTAAAAAACAAATAAGTCTAGTGTGGTAGTAAAGCCGGCAGTCTCAACTACTCTGGTAGACTTAGGCAAAAGCATCACTGTGGCACATGAGCAACACAGTAAGACCACACATACCTCCACAACTATCCATGTGAGCAGAGAGGACCCAAGAACAGGAAAATGGAAACGGAGTGGAGCACTAAGCAATGCCACAGCCAGGGGTTAATACCCCACAGAACAAAAGACAAGGCAACAGCTACAAGGATAAAGTCAGGGAAAAAATACGATCAGAGCATGAGCAAAGTAACACAGCAGCCTTGGGAAGTATTTCAGACAAGGCTGTGAGCACAGGTCTGCAGACACAGCAGAGGGGAGAGGAAAGTGCCAAGTGGTTACCTGAGAGCTCAGGCCCTCCTGCAAAGTGCCTAAAACCCTACTCTGGAGGTGTTTCTTTGGACCAGTCTCTGCTGGTCACTAGATGCTTTTGCTTCTCAGCTTCATTACAGATCTTACTACAAGAAGGCATCATTTTCTCTCCCCTCACTTCAAATTAAAAACAGTTTAATACTACCCTGTCGGGAAAAACACCTAGTGATGACGGTTGAATGCTTACCCCTACTTTCCGCAAGAGATCCCCCACAATGTTTAGCGCTGATATCCTAGCTGACGGAGTCAGTGGACTGGTTCCAAAACCATTTGGTATAGCTAGAGAAAAAGAAAAGGGGAGTGAAGACACTGACAGTACCCTTTACATTTGGTGCTACTCTTGATGTCACAAAGCTTTCAAACTATACATAAACACAGAATAGACGTATCATAAACAGGGTTAACCAATTTTCAATTGATGGATAATTTAAACTATACAAACTTTTCATTATTACTAATAATGCTACAAGGACATTTGCTATTAAACATCTGGTTAAGTATTTCTACAGAGGAGATTTCTAAAAATAGAACTGCTAGGTCAGAAGGATGCCCATTTCTTTCCATCTTACTACACAATGGCAAAATGCTCCCCAAAAAAGTTGTGCCAGTGTCAGCAATCTGCATATTGGTGTCCTTGAAAACATCAGACATCATCTTGTTTTGTTTGGCAATCTCATGGTCATGATGTCTTAATTTGTATTCCACAATAAGGAGGCTTATGCTCCTCTTCTGGAAATTGTTTATTCTTTGCACCTTTCTATACTTAGTTCTCTTTATCAATCTGCAAGAACAGATTATGGATACTCACACTGTGATATATGCCATAGATACACTACATATGCTATATATTTGGGGGGAACATTGGGCTTCCCCATTTTTACTACTGTAAAAATGTTCCAATAGTTTCCCCTAGTATTTTTCTACACTTTTATATCTAGACTTGTAAGAGTGAGTGGGTTGTGGCTCAGTAGTAGAGCACTTGCCTAGCATGTATGGGGGCCCCAGTGTGATCCCCAGCACAATACCACCCCCAAAAGTTTAGGCAATTTAATGTACCTGTAATGTATAGTTGCCTAAGTTATAGGGTGTGATCTAAACTTTCTTCCTCCTAATGGATAGCCAATTGTCCTAATACCACTAAACTTCCAACATGCAGACCTTGTGTGAAATGGCACCATAATTATAGGCTGAATGTAGTCTGTTCCACCAGAAGTGTGCTACTTTTCTCATGTTTTTAAACGTAAACAGATAAAAAACCAAAACTGTGTGTTAATGGGTACCATCTAATGTTTCAATATGTGAACAATGGCATATTGAAACATATCAGTATGACTGGGATTTCAAATGGTGATACCCTTGCTAGCCTTTTTTCCCACCCTGACAATACTTAGAATTGAACCCACAGCCCTTGCATTGAGGAGTTATATCACTAGCCCTTTTATATTTTGAGATACGGTTTCACTAGTTTTCCAGCTGGGCTCAAATTTTCGATCCTCCTGCCTCAGCCTCCCAGGATCTTGAGATTACAGGTATATGACACAAACCTGGCTAATTATTAACCTATGTCAAACTTTGCTTGATTATTCTTGTTCACAGAGTAAAACCAGAATAATATACTATCTGTTTAAATTTATATTACTTTAATATGAACAGTCACACGTGGCTAGTGGCCACTGCACTGAGCAGCACACAGAGCTTACTGCACTAAGTGCACAGACAGCAAACCTGCTCATATCACTCTGAAAGATAACACCCTGTATTTTGAAACTGGATAGGTGGGCAGATAGCTTCAGTTTGGGATTAAAAAAAAAAAAGCTTCAGGGAATGGGAGTAGCTGAGATATAATCTGCAAGCTGCAAAAAAAAAAAAGACTCAAAGAGCTCTGGGAATGCACCTAAGGCTTTACCTAGTGGCTACTAAACAGTTTTTCTCCCTATCTGGACTACACGAAACACAACTGACTGTGAAAGGAACCTCCTCAATGGGCTGGACATCACCTCTGAAGATGGCAGTGCCTGGGCATGTAATGGAATACGCATATCTATCTGAACCAGGCATAGGTGCCTCCGACTGGAACACCAAGATTATTCTCTCTACATTTGTGTGCAAAGCCCTCTGGTTTCCCACGATATAAGAAGTGGCAAAAGCAAAAAAAAAAAAAAAAAAGTATTTAAATATGATCCCAAAACCTGTGTGTGACAGAGGTATACACAAACTCACTCAAGCACACACAGCAGAAAAAACCTCAAAATCTTAAGGACAGCTGTCTTTAAGCGATGAAGACTACAGATGGCTTTTATTTTTTCCTTTTGTTTGTTCAAAATTCTTCCATTTTTTTCTACATGGGGCTGGGTGTGTAGCTCAGTGGTTGAGCATTTGCTTAGCATATCCAAGGCGCTGGGTTGAATCCCCAATACCACACAACAAAACAAAAACTGCATGAACATGTATTACTGCTGTAACAAAAAATAAATTTTCTTTAAAAACCTTTTAACTCTTTTTGATGGCAGTGATGTTTTTCTTAAAATTTTTATTAGTACACTGTTTGTAGTATACAATGGTTGCATTCATTTGTGGAGAACTGATACATGTACATAACACATCTCAATTCTGGGGTTTTTTTTCTTTCCTCTCCATTCCCCCCTTTTTTTGCCAGCATCAGACTCATTTATTTTTAAGCCCTTATAAAGTTAACTATCATGCACACAGAAAAGCCTTTAACTTTTAAAAATAATTTACCAAGTTGATCTTATCTTAAATGCAGTCCTCATCTTGTTCCCTACTATGAGCGGCCCAGAAAAACACTTCCTCCTCCTGCTTCACACAGCAAGAAACCAACTTTTAAACTGTCAATTACTGTTTAAGTCTTAACAACTCCTACTTTACCAACAAACCAGAACAAACCTTTTGGAGAAGGAAAACTGTTTTCTGTTCCTTTGCCAACAGGAGTCGCCGGCAAGGACAGCGAAGCCTGGACAGCAGAATCCATCTTCTCACAGTCCAGGGTCGGAGAACTGGGAGCTGACTTCCGAGTCACTTCCTGTTGTCTTTCCCGAACCGCTAGTTCTTGCCTTAAATCTGCAAAGGTGACAAACAAAACAGGAATACTCAACTAGAGGAAGCAGATACACCATGCAAGTCACATCTGAAATGTTACAAAGACATTTTTCCTAAAGTAATAATCCTAAAAAATGAACTTCCAAGTTCATATCTTTAATTTCAAAGGTAATAAAAATGATAACTCTAAATAATCTATTACAATTTTAAAATGCTGGGCCGGGGGTTTAGCTCAGCGGCATAAGTGCCTGCTTGGCAAACGCGAGGTTGTGAGTTCGACTCCGGCACCCCAAAAAAAAAAAAAAAATGCTATAAGCTGAGGACAGTTCCTATTCCCAAACGCAAAAATAGGGCAGAGTCTAAGATAGAGATCAGTGACTCTGATATAAAAACAAAATATTCTTTGTTAATTCATTTGCTTTCATTCTGAAATGTTGTAACTGCAGAATTACTGCAAGATCAATGAAGTATATTATTATAATTTTAATTAGCTGAATTTTTAAATTTGCACTATGGAAAAATTGTTTCAGGAAAATATTCAAAACAGTTTGAGTAGCTGGGCATGATGGCACACACCTATAATTCAGCCACTCAGGAAGCTGAGGCAGGAGGATCACCATCAGTTCAAGGCCAGCCTGGGCTACAAAGTGAATTTAAGGTCAGTCTGAACTACACAGTAAGACCTTGTCTCAAAAAAACCAAAAACTAGTTGCAGGGGTTTTTTTTCCCCCTCTCTCAAACACTGGATTTTTAATCTAAAATTCAGGTTTTCTTTTTCAGTGTAACTGACCTATAGAACACTGTTTATACTGAGAAAGGACACGAAACTATCCCACTTCTGGATCCAAAAGAATTCAAAACAGGGTCACAGAGCTATTTGTACAACTATGTTCATAGCAACATTATTCATAACAACCAAGAGATACAGGCAAGCCAAATACCCACCCATGAATGAATTTAAAAAATGAGAACAAGGTGAGGGGAGAAAGGAAGGAACAATAAAAAAGAGAATAGAAGAAAAAAATGACAACAAGGCCTTTGTAAATAAAGAGGAAAAGAGGGGTTGAAGGGAGGGGAGGAGAATGGGGAAGAAAGAAAAAGGAAGATACATCATTTGTATAAGTACAAATTCCCTATGATAAATGTTATCATTATATATATCTAAAACATACCAATAAAAAAGGAAAAAAAGGAAATGGGTACATACAATAGATTACTCAGTCCTTCAAAAGCACATCCTGTCCCCTACCACACCACGATGACCCCTGAGGATGTTCTGCTGAGTGACATAAGCCGGTCACACCAAGACTTACCCTGCTATGATCCCACCTATGTGAGGTGTCTAAAACAGTCAAACTCGTGGACTGTGTAAAGCAAAACTTGTTTCCAGGGACTGGGAGGAGAGACAAGTAAGAGTTGCTACTTCATGGCTTATATGGTTTCAGGATTATAAGACAAAAAGTTCTAGAGATATGTTATCCAACAATGTAATCAGCACTACTAAATTGGGCACTTTAAAATGGTTGGGAATTAGCCCTGAAGCAAGGCCAGCAGATTGCTATAGCTGCTGGTTTCAAAAAGGAACCTAAAGAGAATTCTTTCTGTGGTCTGTTGGCCATTTCAGAACTTGGGAAATGGAATGGTCAATTCATCAGAAAGAAATAGCAGGTGAGTGTGGCGGACTTTAGGGGGCCCACAGGGGAGAGACCCTGGCCCCTCGGGATGCGGGGAGAACAAGGAACTCCTCCCCTCTCTGGGGGGCGCCTGTGAGCCTGCCGGTGCGCGGGCTGAGAATCAAACATCTCATGTCGTCCTGTCCCCTGTACCTCGTCCTCTCCTCCCCCCCACCAGCTTAGCAAGTGGGAGCCAGTGAACTACGCATCTTATGAAAAGATTGGCTATGTTATTTAGTATGAGCTCCCCGTATGCAAAGATATGGACAACCATTTGGAACCAAACAAGAGACAATATGACAGATAGTGAAGATCTCTGGTTGTCTAGCTTTGAAATTTAGGCTTTCTTATGTCCCATTCTGTTCTGTTTTGTTGTGTTTAATTTTATCTCCTTTTAAAATAAAATTTAAAAAATAAAAATAAAATGGTTGGGAAGCTAAATGCAATTTTTTATCACAATTATAAACAAAAGATGCAAAGTTAACATTTTATATATTATATAAATAACCAGCAGCTCTTTAGATAAATAAATCACTCCCTAGGAAAAAAGGGAGGAAAAAAGGCATGAAAAACACACTGAAAAAAAAAGCTTCATGAGTTTTAACTGAAGTACTACAAAACTGAAATTTTAATTTAATTTAATTTCATTAACTACAGATTAAAAACCAATGATAGCAATTTTCAACTTCCAAATGCATATTAGAAGTATTTATCACTGACAATACTGAGGAAAAGTATGAAACCACCATTCCCACACCATCACTGCCAGAGGTAACAGAAAGGGCCGACTTTGTAAAAAGTGAGCATTTTATATTAGGACACTGAAAACATTTTGTTTCTCTTGTTCTAAGAAAACCATTTAAAATTCAAATAGGGTTGGGGATGTAGCTCAGTGGACAAGTGCTTGCCTAGCATGCATAAATCCCTGAGTTCAATCTCCAGTACCACAAAAAGATAAAAATACTCAAATATTATGTATGAAGACTCTAATCAAAACACTATTTTTTTTCTTTTGGAGGGTTTTGTTTTTGTTAGTTTTGAGACAATGTCTCACTCTATAGTCCAGGCTGGCCTCAAACTCGTGGCAATGCTCCTGCCTCCACCTCCTGAGCACTGGAGTTGTGTGTGTGGCACCACACCTGGCAAACACTACTTCCAGCCAAGTTAGCCACCAATAATGAACTCATTACACAGAACATAACTACACAATAGAATATCCCACAACATTTTTGTAAAAATCTGTTTTAAAAGATTTCTTTATCGTATGGGCTATATCCCCCCTAATAAACAGGATAGGAATTATATAAAAGAAAAAATAAAGACATGGCTACATACAGTCATAAGAAAGATTGGAAAGAAATGCCGCTAGTGCATTCTCTCCAGAAAAAGCAATTGGCTGTGATTTTTATTTTATTCTTTATGATATTCTGGATTCTATTATGCATAAGGGAAAAAGAGAGGGAACAATGTTTTTAAGTATTAGCTATATGTATAATATGTATGTAACAATATCTATACACATATAAAACTATTTCAGTGAAAGCAGTTAAGAAAAAAAATCCCTGGAGAGCTGGGGATTTAGCTTAGTGACTCAATCACTTGCCTGGTAAGCACAAGGTCGTGAGTTTGATCCCCAGTACCAAACAAAAAGTAAAAGAAAAAGAAAAAAATCCCAAACAAATCAAATAATACATATGTGCAGTGGCAGTGGTTAAATCTTCCAAAAACAAACCAAGGTTTGAATCACAGCTGATGACCTATATTACCTTGCACAAAACTTTCTGCCTCAGTTTTTTCATCTATAAAATATTTATGCCAGACATGGTGGACAAACCTGTAATCTCAGCACTTGGGAGGCTGCGGCAGGAGGATTGCCATAAATTCCAGGCCAGCCTGAGCTGCATAGCAAGCTCAAGGCCAGCCTGAACTACACAGTGAGACTCTATCTCAAAAAATTTTTTAAAAAGTACAACAAAATAAAACAGCTATAATACTTCTTCGCATTGATTCTATAGGTATAAATAAATGGACAGATTAAAAGCACTTAACACAGCACTTCAAAATTACACACACTGTAGTGTAAAAGACATTGAGGGCTATGGCAGGTTGTGGTGGTACACATCTGTAATCCCAGCTACTCAGAAGGCTGAGGCAGGAGTCCAAGTTCATGGCCAGTCAGGGCAACTCAGAAAGGCTCTGAGTCAAAATAAAACCTGTCAGAAAGGGCTGGGAGGTAGGTTGGTAGTAGAGAACTTGCTTAGCATTTACAATGCCCTGGGTTCAATCTCTAGTACCCAAAAAAATAAGACAGACAGACAGACAGAAAAGAAAAGAGAGGAGAGGAGACAAGAGGAGAGGAGAGGTGGGCAGGCAGGCAGGCAGGCAGGCAGGGAGGAAGCTGACCCTTGAGCTTTCGGCTTGAGAACAGCACGGCAATAGGTAAAGGTTCTCTAAGTTACAAATCTTACCTCTTGCTTCATCCTTTAACCTCTGTACAGAAACCAACAAAGATTCCTTTTCATCAAGTTCACTTTCTAAAAATGCATTTCGTTCAATGGCCTGATTTAGCCTTTGTTCAAAGTCTTCCAGTGATACTATTGTTGCTCTAAAAAGGAATCCATGAATTAAATAAATTAAATGTGCAAATAAAATAGCTTAACAGTTTATCTAAATGCCACCCCTGACCCAGCCCTCTTGGCCCAGTTCAGAGGAAATGACTTTACCCCATCCCACAAATATTAATATGCACTCATACACTCCAAGCCCTCCCACTCTGTGCTATCTCCTGCAGAAATAAAATTTCCTAACCTCGCAATGGAACTCTGCATGTCATCTCAAATTTTATCAATTGCTTGCAACTGCCAAAATGTCAAATCCATGTCCTCTTCGGACCCAACCTTCACCTACCACCTGCCTTAATTCTCCAACCATCAAGCTGGATTACTCCTTTAGTGACCTTCAAGTCTCTTTCCTGCCTCCAACCCCTCAGTATTATCTTCTCAAATCAAAATCTGGTACTACTCCTTCATACAAAGAAAAACATTTTCAAAGACCTCCCCCAGTGGCTAAAGAATAACACTCAAACACAGCACTAGGTTATTCCTAGGCAGGCTCCCACCCATCATGGCATTCAGCTGCACTGCCTCTAGACAAGTCAGAGTGAACGGTTAGTACCACAACCACCTTCCAGCCTCTGCCCTTGTACCTGTCCCCTCCCCCAGTTAACTGTCTTTTAACTCTTCGAAGACTCAGCTCCAGCATTTGCAAAGGCTCCCCAGTTCCTGAAGCTGCTCGGGCTGCTCTCTCCCTAGCACTGGAGCAGCCTAAACCTTCTTTTTACTACTGCCTTTGTCACCGTACATGTGCTCATCTGTCAGCTCCTGGGGCAGTGACTTGTTAGTTCAGCCCCTGCAAGCTTAAGAGTCACTTGATACACATTAAGGAAAGAAATACCAGGCAATTACTGTAAGGTAATAGGAATAAGATTTTAAATAGTTAAGAAACAACTAATTGCAGAGGCATAAAACTTGGCAATAGTTATAGCGAGTCACTATAGGTTGTGCAGGAAAACTGTAATAAATGCAATACTTAGGAAAAATTCATCAGGCGGTATTAAAACAGAATGAAAAGGAATGGAGATCTGCTAGGGGACAACTACAGAATCAGGGTAGAAGGCCTGAGGACAAAGTGAGGTAATATGGAGAACACAGAAGGTAGAGGGGTGCATGAAACATGTTTTAAACACAAAACAGAAGGGCCACCAAATAGTCACCAAAAAAAAAAAAAAAAAAAAAGCAAAGAGTAAAAGAAAAGCTTGGAAGGATTTGAGGGAAGATACGGATTTCTGGTCCCTTCCAATGCAGTGAGTTACAAGTGACAGGAAACACCAAGAGAAAACGTTCTGGGGCTGAACCGTACATGAGAGACTGCACCTAGTGCTACAGACTCTGCTCGCGGCTTGCCAACTTCAGCTTTCCTCACAAACACGCAGCACGTACCTTTTCGCTCGCTCCAGGTCATCATTGGCCTGTTCCAGTTCTCTCACATACTTATGCAACTGCTCCTTAATGGCCCTGGTCTGACTTAAATCGTCTTCTAATACAGAAACCTGCTTGTAGCTCTGTGCATACTGATGTTCTAGTTTCTCCTGAAGGCACAGAGAAGAAAGGATGTGTCGTTAACACAGTCTTCTTCAATACAGAATATAGTCCAATTTTAAGGAAAAAACTCAAGGAATTCACCCACAATCTGAGTTGATGGTATCCCTCTCCTTTTTACAAGATTTTAAAAAGAACTCAATAACATATATTCTCAGGATATTAACTCATATAAAATTGAGTCAACAGGTTTCCCCTCAGAAGTAACTCTTACAATAATCTCTCTAAAAGTAAATAAACAAAATAATGAAACCCTTGCAGACATGGTGAAATAATCCTGCAATTCATGCACTCTGGAAGCCTGAGGTAAGAAGATCATAATTTAAGCCCAGCCTGCACCAATGAGCAGTTCACCAAGACCCTCTCAAAAAATAACAGCTAGTCCCTTCCTAGGTAATAACAGCTAAATCTTGGAAACAGCCTATCTGCCCATCAACAGGTGAATGGATAAAGAAAATATGGTATATATACATGGTGGAGTACTATCAAGCCATAAAGAAGGATAGGCTTGAGTCATTTGTAGGAAAATGGATGTGAGACCCTGTTAAATAAAATAAATCAGACACACAGCATAAATACTGTATGGTTTATCTTTTATGAGAAACCCAAAGTATAAATATTTAAAGAATAAAATAAAAGATAATATGAAATACAAACATTCTCTGCAAATGGGAAAGGGAACTAGGGATGATGAGAGGGAAAGAATGTAATCAACACATTTTAAAATTAAACAAATACATAGGGCCAGGCTATAACTTAGTATAAAGGCCCTGGGTCCAATTTCCAGAACCACAAAAAAAAAAAGAGAGACGGAGACAGAAAAGAAAAACCTTTGCCTCAAAACCTTCAAATATGATAAACCTCTGGGTTCTCAAGCTAAACACAACCCACAACAAACACAGAGACAAACACTGCAGCTCAGAGTTTCAATTCCCTACCCCTTGCCTGGCCTCCCCACCTTTCCCAAGCCCACCCACTCCCTAACAAAGATATTCCCATGCAGGCTAAAGAGAGTGGTGAGGAGCAGGCAGGGGGGTTAATCCTTTCATTCCTCAAAATAAACTCCAAAACTGAAGGGGCTACGAACAAGGAAATAAATGCACATTTCACATAAATACAATTTTAAAGTACTACACAATGAGGCAAACAATTTACCAAAAAGTCATCAGGTAGCTTTTAAAAACTGCAAGAACGGCCAGGCACACTGGCACTATCTGCACACAGGAGGTAGAGGCAAAAGGATCACTGTGAGTCTGAGGCCAGCTGGGGCCACATGATGAGCTCTACACCAGGCTGCACTACGTAGGGAAACCGTGTCTTGAAAAGGAAAATTCCAAGAACTAAGACAAAAGATAACCAGGAATAGTACATCTAGACAACTGACAGTCAAAGATTTCATAGTGAACTCCTAAACTCTGAACCGTCTTTCCCTTGGTTCAATGAAAGACAACATTCTACTCAAAGTCACTTTAAGCTTTTTAAAATATTTTTTGTTGCTTGCTACTTTTATACACCATGTCAAAAGTATTATTTCTCATTTTAGTAAAATCCAGTAGAGTAGACACCAGTTCTCCTGTCACAATTACCTTTAATGCTTCCACTTCATATTTCAGTCTTTGGTTATCGGCTTGCAGGTCTCTATTTCTTTGCTCCGCCTGTTCTAACTGTGCCTCCAACTCTGCTTCTAATTCTCTGCTTCCTTCCTGGAATTCAACCAGCTCATCCCGAGCTTCCTGGAAGCTAATCAGAAAGGAAGTGGGACAGGTGAGTAGTAGTAGGAACCACAAGATCATCTTGAAGATAATTATACATCAATTTAATAATATTTGTCTGAAAACTAATGCTTTCATAAAATATGCTAAACAATAAAGACAATGTTTTATATTTTTTATTGTATTAAGAGTTCAATGAAAATGAGCCATAAGCCCAAAAAAACTCACAAATCAGTGATTGTAATAGTTACGGAAGTCTACATGATTCAAGACCATTAGCTTCTTCCTCCATAGAACTTAAAACTAGAAGTAAAAAAATGCATCTTTATTTTCACAAATCACAAGTATTCATGTCATTATTAAGAGTTTTACAGATCTCTATCACTTAGTCTCACCACTAATTCAAAATTATTACATACTCCCCTAGGTCTTTTTTGAGTTATGCACTGACACACTGTCACTTTACCAGAAATTAGTTTCATAGTTAGATAAGCTGTTTTCAAACAATTAGCTTCCGCTGTAACCTCTGTACTTAGTTTTATATATTATGAACATTTAGAGGAGTGGTCCATAGGTTCACATACCATATAAAGGCATCTGTGACACAGAAAAGGTCCCTGCCATAAATACTTATCATCTATGTATAAATATATATATGCACAACAAAGTAACTGGCTTCAGTGGTAACAATGACAGATCAATAAGGTTTGATAAGGCTCAGTTAATTCTGTTAACCAAAGCAGAAAAATGTGTAAGTATTTTGGAAAAAAGTATTCCATTTTTTTTAAGCACTACATTTTAAAAAACAAATTTGAGACAAGTTTGGTACTGAAAAATTATACCTAAGTCTCTCAACTAAGGAAAATAACTTAAGTTTTTATAAAATGTTCCACAGCTCTTGGGCACATCCTCCTCCACCAAAGCTTGGCCAGCTCTGGTGCCCAAAGAAACAATAATGCTTGCCCAAAGAAAACTAAAGTCCATGATAGCATTCTCCATATGGGCAAATGAGGCAGAGAATACACACACAGCAGACCAAAGATGGGCCAGTCCAGTAATAAACATGCAAAGAGGCCAACTATCAGAAGAACTCATAAAGGCACTAAGTTTTCCCATTACATTTTTTTTTAAGACAACACCTCACTATGATATAGTCCAACCTGGCCTTGAAGTCACTATGTAGCCCAGATTGGCATCAAACTTGTGGTGATCCTCCTGCCTCAGCCTCCCAAGTGCTGAGATTACAGGCGTGTGTCACCATGCCTAGAATTTTCCTATTATTGGGGGGGTGGGGGTACTGGGGACCGAACTCATGACCTCTTGTTTGCCAAGCAGGCACTTAACACTGCTGAGCTAAACCACTGGCCGCCCTATTACTTTTGAACAATAAAAATTTATGGTATGTTTATGCTATTTAAATACATGCAATGTTATAACTATTTCTAAAGTCACAATTTGAAGTCTGAAACTCTAAATTTGGCTTTGTCTTTAAAAAAAAAAAAAAACCACAAACTGGGCATGCCTATAATCCCAGCACTCTGGAAGGCGAAGCAAGAGGATCACAAATTAAATCCCAGCATGGGTAACTCAGCAATTTAGTAACACACTGTCTCAAAACCAAAAATAGTTAAAAAGGGCTGAAGATGTAACTTTGAGCAAAGGCCTGGGTTCAACCCCCAGTCTGGGGTCGGGCAGCACAGACTACATGGTGTATTCCAAATGCCTTTCCCTTCTTTTAACACACTGTTCAACATTACCTTTGCTTATACTTCAAGGAAAGTTCCTTCCAATAAGCAGTTTCTTCCTTTAAACTTGAAAAATCTGGTATATCTTCACCATCCATGATCAAGAAAGCCTATAAAATATTAAAGACAAAGTATTATAAATTAAATAGAGAACACAGAAATCTAAGTAAAGTTTAAAATCTGAGACAACATTAAATCCGCAGCATTCTGGAGGGAGTTAAATATGAAAGACTCTAGGAGTGTTTAACTCATGTAACTCAGGCACATGTATCACTTCACTGTCCAACTCAGGAACAACAAATATTGAGAGCAAGGTCACGATGGGCGATGAAACAACACAGCCCTTTGGTACAAAGCCACTGAGGTTGTGGCCCTGGAATTGGGTGACAAAACCCCACAGAATCTTCTAGCACCCAGCTCCAAGCTGTTGTTCTGGAAATCAGGTGACAGAAACAAGCATCCTGTCGGAGGTGCAGCTGCTGCTGCTGCTGCTGCTGCTGCTGCGTGCTCTTCCCTACTGTACAACTGCATCAAAGCCCCTGCTTGGACATTCCATTCCAGGTGACGCTACCAGATTAGACGTGCCCAATAAGACACTACTGTCACATTTCTAAAAGTCTGTTTCTTAACTACCTTGTTCCTTATAAGTCCAAAACTTTTCCCATCTCAAGACTGGCCATAAACCTGCTCAACCTCCTGAGTAGCTGGCATTTCAAGCACGTATCACCACTCAAAGATCTGCTGCCTCCAGACCTTTCGCATTCAGAGAGGGAGAGGAAAAATCTATTTAGTTAACCTTGCATTTGGACTAACTAAAACTCCCGACTGACTGTCAGATTATGGAACACCGAAACCATCCACCCTACCCTACATCTGTGCCTACTGTTTCCTACAGCCCCTTGCTAAGCATCCCACTTTATATCCCAGCACTAATTGTTCAAAACTGTCAATACTCCATGCTATTTCAGATCTGGATGTTTCTCTACCTGAAATGGTTTTCCATTCCAAACATTCAGAAAGCTCTTATTTTTTCTTTAAAACATTCGGAACATTCGGAAAGCTCTTACTTTTTCTTTAAAACTCAACTGTCACCTTTCTTATCCTTGCTTAAACAGCATTAAATCTCCTGTGCTCTCAGCTGTGTGTGAGGCTGTCCCCACACAGGCTTTCAATAATGTCTTTGCCACACAGCAATGTATCATCTTACCCTTTGTGTCCTCTGTTAGGCTGTGCAGCATTATTGTATTTATTTCTATCCCACCACAATGCCTGCTCAAAAGGAGGTATGTGCTGAATTAAATCATAATTGATTCAACATACTCCACAGTGGACAGCAAGAACAAGATTTTAAAAGTACATTAATGAAACCCTGGAGATATAGAGAACTTGCGAATTCATTTAACACAGTTCACTCAAAGACTTAGCAAAAACCATCACAGGTAAGAACAAACATAGAACTCCTATTTCTACATGCATACACCAAAGAGGTATGCACAAAGTTTTTAATGGAATAAAACAAAAATGTAACTTTAGACATTAGGTTTAATTCCTTTGAGGCCTAATCAAGTCTTTCTTGGTCATATTATTATTACTTTGACATCTGTTAGTTAACTTTCCAATTATCTTAAATTACTAATCAGCCTGAAAGTTCTTTGAGATGGATCCCTGACACAGCTTATATTCCTTCATGGCACCAACCATAAAACCTTGCTCAGAGAAAAAGCACCTAGTGCTTGCAAACATTTATCCAACACTTACCATGTGTCAAATATTGTTCCATACTGGATAAATATTTATTAGCCAAATACACTCCCCTCTAATCTGAGTATCCCTACACACACACACACTCACACACACTTGTCTGTATTATTCTGTTCCTGGGGATACCTTTATAGCAATGTTAACCCTACAGGATAGAAGTCTTGTTGAGGCAGGCTGTAGGGTTCCAATTCTGTTGTTAAATTACTTAAGTGAACAGCTTAAACTCACAGAGCCTTTTTTCATCTTAAATGAGTTTGGACTCTATTAAATAACTTATAATGCTTCTTCAAGTATGTACACTGATTAATTTTATAATCCTGTCCCTTCATCAAAGCTCCCAAATTCCACTTCACTTTCTCAGACAGACAATCTTACTTATAACTAGTTTATTTTGTAGTAAGGTTTGTATGAGGACAAGGCTTACCTACCACCAAAAGGTAACTCACATTCCAAAGTACATGCTTACAGTCATCATCATGTGGTATCAATAACTCCTCAGAGTTATAGCCTAAGTCTCCTTGAGATAAAGGACACATTTTAACAAGCCAGGTAAGGATAGAATTACAAGACACATGAGGCAGCCTCTAAAGATGAGGCAATAATCCCTGTGCCCTTTGAATGTTCTACAGAAGGTCTTTCTCTCAAAATGTCCTAAAATTATGATTACATTTAAATCTGTAAATCCAGCTCTAAAGAAGGCCATCACGAGATCATGGGCACGGGTCCCTAAACTTGGATATGCTACCATTTCAACACCGGCAGCTACATCTGCAGCCCAAATATTGGTCCTGATACCCAACCCAATGAATTCTGGTTTCTGCAAAACGTTGTGAGAACCAGAGGTAACACAACTGCTACTAACTCTGCTTTCAACAACAACCAGCTTCAGAAGAAAGATGTAGTCTCCCTAGTTGGCTCCTTGAGGGCAGGTTCTGTGCCTTATTCATAAATCCTCCCATAATTCACACATCGCCAGAAACGCATAACGAAAAAGTTCAATAAAAATCATTTGAATTGACTTATAATATTTCCTTTACTGTTCTCTCTACATTCACAGTACAGAATACATTTTTCTTGAACATCTAAATCTCCGCCTTAAGGAAGAAATAAGCAAAAAGACCTATGGGTAGTTTATTTCTACCTCACAATTCACTACCATGTATTAAAACCAAGATTATAAAATCTATTATTTCCGGTGGTACAAATTACTGGTTTGACGCACGGCAAGCTACATTCACAGTCAGTTGTGTAGGCACTATGAAGAACAGAGCTGATGGGGCCTGCAATGAGCACTTGGAGACACTACTGAATACCGGGGGCTTCCGTCTTTCAGCCAGCAGTCCTAAAGGGACAACCAAGAACCACCAGACCAACGAGACACCCAATAGCATAAAGAAAAACCCTTGGACCTACTGAACTGGGGGGAAACATAATTCAGGAAGTGAGACAAAATTTTTCTCCTACAAAAACTAAAGGTGATCTTCCCATACACTCCCTGAGAGTCACAACAGAAGGGAGAAAAACCACACCTGACTGCACAGGATGCAGCCCACAGGGACTCCAACCCAAGGCTGCAGGGGAAAGAACTCCCAGCATGAATTACTGTCTATCAAACAGCTCAAACCAAGGGGTGGCTCCAAAAGCAATGGGAATCCCATAAAACAGCACGATTAAGAAGCTGGATAAACCTGAGTTTATGGTAAAGGCAAAATACTCGTCTGCCAATTAGAAAAAGGGCAAATAAAAACCTCAGGGAATACAAAGCAATTTAAGAAAGTCCTGATCCTTATATAAAACATTTTAAAGAATGACTTCAATTTAAAATTTTAAATTGACTGATTTTTACATTATTTTAAGCAACTGAAATAAGTTCCATAATTTCATAGCCATCAATGAACTTCCCATTTTTGAATGTACATTTGTCATAAGTTTCATATTTTGTTCTGTTGTAAGGTCCTAGAATTTGGTAAACAAGTTTGTATTCTTTTTTATGATTTGTTGTAGACTGTTATAATACCTCTCAGTTCTGGTGTTCCCAAAGTTACTATTTCTTGCCTTTTTGGCCTATAATCAATCATTTAACACTCTTCTCAGTTTCGTAGATACTTTGCAGTCATGCTTTTGGTCACTCTTACATTACAAATAAGCTTTCTGAAGCTGAGTAACTAGTGTTACTTCACTGCTCTACATGTTACTCATCGGTAGGATGATTTTTTCCTTTTGAGTTTTCGGTACTCTTTTTGTTACCATGCAGCACTTTATGACACTGCCAATTGTGTGGTCCATGGCCAGTGTCCTTATGGAAGTTCCTAGTGACTATTAGATCCCTCCTCAGCAGCTGACATTTATTTGAATTACCTACTGTGCTGTATTTAAATGTGAATCCACTCTTACAATAGGATCAGGATTGTTTTCATCTATAAATGTGACTCACACAGCCACTCTGAAGTTTTTCTGGGTGGTGCTGTGTTTTTGCTCTTTGCTACCTGCATACGCCGTACCACAACCTCAAGGCAGTTACTGTTTTGAAGGACACTTGACTAAGTACTGATCTCTGGGGAACAACACTGTTTACACCTCTGGGCGTGCTATGAAGAATTTACTTGTTCTCTGGCTGTAAGACAGACACGTATTCTTTTGTTTTGTTTTGTCTTGCTTTCTGGTTTTTGAGACAAGGTCTTGCTATGTAGTTCTGACTGACCTTGAATCCACTACATAACCCAGATTAGCCTTGAACGAAGCAATCAATCCTCCTGCCTCAGGCTCTCCCATGCTAGGACTACAGGTGCCACCACACCTGGCTTTCCACACACATTCTTAATTTTCTAACTGAATCTTACGTGAACTAAATGTTGACACTTTTTCCAATCAAAAAGCTCCTTTCACAACTTGCTTCTTGGCCCTTAAAACAGTATTATAACCTATGCCAGAAATCTTTTACTAAAATGACTATCATCTTTTCCAGAATAAATATTAAAATGTAACCAAGAACCAGTCATAGGAATAGCATAGCATACTGATTAAGACCCCAAACCCTAAATTCAAACTGCCTGGATTTGAAATTGGGCTCCTTTGCTCACTAGTTGGGTGACTGTGGGCAAGTTATTCAACCACTCAGTACCCCATTTCCTCACCTATAAAATGGAGATAATCACTAACATGAGACTGTTATAAGTAGAGACTTAATATTTGTAAAGTACTTTTAACAGATCCTGACACATAGTAAACACATCATAAGTGTTCATTAAATTATTAAGAATTGGTAGTTCAGTACTGGATCTTTGAAGTTTAACCACAAAATAAACAGCCTTCAGAATCTAAAACGTACAAATGACTCCTTAACATTAATCATTTCAGGGAGTTATTCATATTTCAGTGACACCACTACTATTGAAAACATTCCCAAAACTTCTCTTTTGGAACTGCCTTTGCAAGCAAGATTAAGCTAAGCAAAAAGTTCTTACTCTGTTCACACATACTTGTTTCCTAAATTATCCAGCTTGTCACTCTAATTTTATCAAACTTACCCGTCTCAAAAATCGGATTTTTCACAAATAATAAAAATGTACTACCACTGCAGATACAATAAGATTGCTTTAAGCTCTAGAAACAATAGTTTGACTCAAACTATACTGGATGTAATCACTGCCATTTGAAACTATGTAACTAGCGATACTAAGGCCTCAGAAAATTAGCCAGTATCAAAACATACAAAGCTAAAAACAGGAAAAAAAGATATATGGAGACCAAAAACTAAACAAATATAAATATGTGTTCGAATGGTACATGGATAATTTTCTGAAGTTAGAATGAAAGCAGATATGGGGCTGGGGATTTAGCTCAGTGGCATAAGTGCCTGCTTTGCAAGCGTGACGTGGTGAGTTCAATCCCTGGTACTGCAAAAAAAAAAAAAAAAATGAAAGCAGATAATCAAGTATTCTCCCACAGTCTTCCCTCAATACCATGTCTCATATGGATGGAGTATGAGTCTTAAAATTGTAACTTTTACATTAGATATCTTCATACACTACATGACATTTAGATATTTAACAACGGACAACTCAGGTTGAAAAGTGTCAAAAATGCCTTATTTACAGGGAAACTATTTCTTGCACAATGGTAAAATCTATTTTACATTGTCTCCTTGCTAATAAATGTATAGGTGGACTAATGAGATTGAAAGAATTCTTCTGGGACTCCCCCTGTATACAATACAGGCCTTTTTACTGAAAGTCTTCTACTCTCCCGAAGATAACATCTACAGAATTTTTTTTCCACCTTTATAGATTGCTCAGAAACTTCTGCCAGAAATATAATAATTTTAAGCTTTAGTAATCAAAATTATCTCAGTAGGGTTTTAATTGAATAAAAAGTTTTATAAATATCATGAAAGCAAATCTAAGTTTTAATTGAGATAGCTGTATGTCAATCATTTCAAATGTTCCTTATCCAACTTCAATTTCATTTTTGTTTTTGTTTTGTTTTATTTTTTGAGACAGGGGTCTATGCAGTTCAGGCCAGCCTTGAACTCACTAGCCCAGGCTGGGTCTGGAACTTGCAGTAATCCTCCTGTCTCAGCCTTCCCAAGTGCGGAGATTACAAGTATGCACCACCAGGCCCAGCTCCAACTTTGAACAGCTAAAGCTTTTATCCGATTGTAAATAACAATAACTTTCGTAAGAATTCAGAAGACAAATCCCCAAATGTCCCATAGCTTCTCCTCACCCTATACCTTAATAGTGCATTTTGCTCCATTAATTTCGTTTAGCAAAGCCACTACCCTGTCAAGTGCACAAAAAACAATACAAGTTCTCAGACAAAATAACCAGCCACCCACGAACAACCTTAAAGTTTTCTCTTAACTAAATAGTTCTTTTCTAGGAGAGTTTATTCAAGAACAACTGGATAAATCCGCTACTAGTTTTGGCATAGCAGAATCTGACAAGCCAAGTTTTTTGCTTTGCTTTCTAGCTGATAAGGGAATAAAAATCTCACCCCCCCAAAAAAGCTAGAACTCTGAGCCTAGAAATGTAAATTCTGATCCAAACTAAGCTTCTCACCAACTTGAACCCAACTATAAATCACTTTGCCGCCCCCCCACCTAGCTAGGTTCAATTTCCCCATCCAGCAAATGGCAATACTGTTGTTACCTGTCACAACTTCAGCGTGACGAGGTTCAAGAGACATAAATGTGCAAAGGCGCTACAAGAATGGAATGTGGTCATCATTAGTGAAAGAACCTTCACTTTCTTAGCAAAACTTCAGTGGTTACCTCGTCACTTGGGGGGGGGGGCACAAGCAACCCGAACCCGCTGGTGACACTTCCCTGAACTCCACCGGAGTGATTAGCAGTTCCAGGGCAGGAGTCACGGGGATGCCAATCAGAGCCCAGCGTGGGCTGCGCCCGTCTCGTTCCCCACGGAAAGGGGCGCTGGGAGATCAAAATCCAAATGGCTCTTAACACTCACAGCTGAAGGGATTTGCGGAGGCTGAAGGAGGTGGGCTGGGTGCGCGCTGCCACCTCCGTCTGAGCCACTCCTCGCGCCACCAGCGCCCTGGCCCACGGTGCCACGTCCCGGCCTCCGTCCCCACCCCAGGACAGAAGCACATCTGGAAGCCACGGCGCTCGCTGTCTCGCAGGCACCCCTGGTGAACCACACCTTGGACCAGTGCGAGAAGGGGACGGTTAGAGCGGTTGGAACAGCTGCCTCTGGACTGGGCGCCCCAGAGCCCAGCCCCGGGCAGGCCAGAGGGGCCTCACACTCCGCGTCCAGGCCGGGCAGGCTCCCCCGGGGCAGGCCTCAGCGCCGCCGCCCGGCTCGGGCCTCGGGAGCGGCCCCGCGCCGCAAGCTCACCTCTAATGTGTCAAAAGCTCATATTCGCCGCCGCTCGACCGACGTCTCTGTTCTGCTGGCCTGGCCAGGCCCGCCCAGCCGATCAGCGACGCTTCCCTCGGCAGCCCCAAGCTCCACTCTACAGACCTCCGCGCCAGGCTCCTCCCCGACACGTCAGGAGCTGCCTGGGTGTCCGAGGCCATTCTGTGACGCACAGGGGCGGATGTCTGGGCATGCGCGGGAGCGCGCGGGGGTGCGGGGTGGGGCTTGGGGAGGATGACGTCACAGGAGGCCGGCCAGAGCGCGGCGCTCTGACGTCAGGCCGGCGGCGACCTTTTGCGCAAGCGCCTGCGCTACCCCGTAGTGGTGGGCTCCAGGCCTTTAGTATCCCAGGAACTTGGAGCGGGAAGCAGGCGCTCAGAGAGGAGACATGGGCGAATGAACAGTTACATAGGGTGTGGAAACTTAACGAAAGAAAACCATTTCAAAAAATTTTAGGAACTTTTGCTGTCTCATGCACAATACAATTCTAATTTCGATGCTCATAGGATTGATTTTGTCAGGTTTGGGGACACAATAACAATGTGGAAGACATGCCTCAAGGTGAGATCAGGGCGAGCCTTGGAGGCCTAGTGAGGCCTTTTAGGGAGACAGGAACAATGTAGAATGAATTGTAAGAGGAACCCAAATCAATGAAGATTAGAGAAAGGCTTATAGAAAAGATAACACCTTGAGGATATAGGGTTGGGGAAAAAAAATGGTAATAGCAATTCTGGCAGTTGTACTGAACTCTTAGTCTGCATTATTTCATCCTCACAATGACCCCATGAGATAGGTTCTGTTACTCACATTTTATAAATGAGGAAACAGACTCAGCAAAATGAAGTTGCCCAAGGTCACTCAACTAAGAGGATACCAGATTCACACTCAGTCTTATTATCGGCCTCTTGGGTTTATAGCTTTGGTCCATTTGCTCACCACTGACCAAATCAAAAGAGGCCATACACTGGTAAAAAGGAAAAGAGGGATCTATTTAAAGCTAATTCTCTGGAGACAGAAAGGCCCCTATGCCTTAAACCACTGTCTTGTGCAGGTGAGTCAGGGTCTTTGATAGTAAAGAACAGAGGGTAGGGGTAATGCAGACAGACGATGTAGATCTCCACACCTGTTTTATCTCTGCACTCATCTTTGATTTATTTTTTTTCTTATGGAGAGGAAGCTGAGCTCTGGCCTCCCGGGCCCTGTATCTACATGTTCTGTCACTTCTTTTGGGCTAAAGGAAAAAGAATGTATTGATTGTGTGTGCAGCAGGAGGAAGTTTGAGAAAGCTGCTTATCTCTTAAAAAATCTAACTTTTAGTATTACATTTTGCAGTGCTGGTCATAGTCTAAATTGTCTAACTCCAGAAACCACACTGTTACCCACTACTTTACTGACACTCAAATACAGGAGTACAGTACTAATAACACCATTGGTTGTATTTACCGGGTTGGAACACTGCTAAATTCTTTTTTTTTTCTTTTTTGCTAAACCTTTCCACACATCACGTCACACAAGCCTGTGAAGCTGGAATTACCTCCATTTTAAATAATATAAACAGAGACTAAGAAGAGCTAAAATTTTAAACCAAGCAGATCTTACTTCAAAGCCAGTGGCTGTGATATTTTAGAAAGTCAGGTGTTGGGGCTCTGCTTCACAGGCTGAAGCTGTGCTCTGGCTGGTGGGATCACAGTCAGGGAGGTGATTCATGAAGGCTTTCATGTAGACCTGGTGCCAAGACAAAATAATGGGACCCCAAGAGGATAAGGACTGCAGCTCTTGTCCCTGCCTCCTGGATGAAGTGCTGGGATACTCACTGAGTGACCTAATGGCAGGCCTTGCCCTTCAGAAAATATTACTGTCATCTTCCAGGCCACTGTCCCTCCCACACAGCTAGAATTGGTATTCATAAGGCTAAATGTGTTGGGCTCGTCTTAATCAGTAGGCTTCAGTTGGCAGAGCTCTTGAGATGTCAAAAGCTGGTCTCTCCCTTCCTAGTTGCTTGAGCTTTGTCCCTTAGAGATGGGCCCCGGGACTGAACAGTGCAAGGATGAACAACTTTTGTCCCATCCCCTGCTTCCAAAATGATAAATCCAGGGAAAATAGAGTTTAAAGGAAGATGGGAGACAGCCTCAAAAAGGAGTTATAAAGTCAGTTCTGTGACAGTGGAAAAGATGAGTGGAGGCTTCCCCACCTTCTACCTTTATAAACCACTGGAAAGAAGTTTGCTGAGGCCTAGGGTGGAGTTCAAGGTGTTTGTTGGACTGAGCCAAAGGGCTCCATGTCACAGTCACTGATAGCATACATGAACATCCCAAAGCTTCCCTGCCACAAACTCAGAGATTCCACAACTGGAAGGGATAAAGGTGGCCCAGTTGCCATACAGCAACTCTGGGCACAAGCCCAGACTCTAGCAAGTGGACTTTAGCCACCTCACACATCCATGAAAGGGAGTGTACAGACCTGCTATGAAATTCTGAGATGGTGCTCATTTAACTCTATTCTGAGTTAGGTTGGTGAGATGCCTCCAAATGAAAGGCTTGATGCAGCCCAGTCTCTATTCCTTTGCCCAATTTTTTTTTATTTTGCTGAGCAATAAGAGCATAAGTGAAGCTGAGTCAAGGACACCCAAACACTGGCTGTGCTCTGCCAGACATGTCCACTTAGTGTCCCACCACCACCTCCAGCTCTACATGCCTAAACTTCACAGAAATCCTCTTTTTGCCTTAGCTGACATTTCCAAAACAATTTTCATGTTTCCTCCAATGGTGCCATCATTGTACCACTAAGAAATAAAGCCCTCATCGTACCACCTTTAATTATCCCACTCCTCAGTTCTCATGTCCCTCATGTAGCCACCAAGCCTCAAGGACCTTTGCCTTCACAAGCTCTCTCAAATCTATTCATTTCACAGGTCTTTTCTCCTCCCTCCCCCAAGTCTACTGTCTATCTATTCTTCCCTCCACAAACTTCTGTCTTTCAAATAACTTCTTGTTCCAGCCCAGCCATCCACACATAAGCACTGGCATAATCTTTCTAAGACCCCAATGTGTACATAGCACCCATGACTCCAAAGTTCTTTGGAAATCTCATTACGTTTGTAAGGAACTATAAACTATGCATTCAAGGCTCCCAAAGCAACTTCTGTGGTCCCAGCCCATTTCTGCAGCCCACATCCTACAGTTCATCTAGCTGGGTCTAAGTGCGCTCCGCACTACATCCCCACAATGGCCTACCGTTCCTCTCTAGACCTATCTTCATTATTCCTACTGCGCTGGGCACCACAGCTGCTCAGCAAGCTTGGCTGTCCACTTTGCCCTCTGCCTTTGAAGTCTCATTTATATGCTGCCTCCTCCAGGAAGCTTTCTGTCACACCCAAAGCCCCAAAGTGAGTTCCCCTTCATCTGAGCCCCAGTAGAACCATCAAAATTCACATTACTGAATGCAGTCTTTTGGTCACTGGAGTTCCCAGTCTTTCCCATGAAACCAAAATTCAGTTCAGATACACAGTGTCCTATATCTCTCCAGCAACAGGCATTTAGCAAACTCTCATTGAATATGGGTCAATGAAAGTGAAAGAATGAATTGATGGTTTGGTGGCTGGCTAGAACTTCAAATACAATGCTGATGGAACTTCCTGGAAAATGTCTTAAATACTGAAAGAAAAAAAAGAGATTTTCACTGGTATAAAACACTTAATTAGATGATGTCAACTTACAAAGGAATTGTGATTCATGTTACAGACAATTATGCCTTTTCTCTAGCTCAGATCTTAAACTCAGTTGATGGTATCTATGTTCCCCAATACAACATTCTCTCTTCCCCTTTCTTCCCTCCCCCTTCTTCTCCTTCTTCCCCTTTCCCTCCTTTTCCCCCTCCTCTTCCCTCTCCCTCTTCATCTCTCTCCCTTTCCTGTCTCTCCTCTATTTTTTTAGTACTAGGGATGGAACCCAGGGTCTTTACTCTGAGCTGAATCCTCAGCCCTTTTTTATTTTTTGAGACAGGATCTTGTAAAGCTGCTAAATTGCCTAGGCTGGACTCCAATGTGCACTCCCCCTGCCTCAGTCTCCCAGATTACAGGGATTACTGGCCAGTGCCACCAGGCCCAGATCATCTTTTGTAATTAAAAACTGCTAATAGCACATGCTAAGCAAGCACTCTGCCGCCAAGCTCCAGCTTCCGCTTGAGAAGCATTGTTTGCTTGTTTCAGTGCTGGGGATCCAACCCAGAGTCACTTACCACTGAACTACATCCCCAGCTGCTTCTTTTTTCCTTTTTAAAGTAAGTTCTCTCTAAACTGTCTTGGAAGGAGTTGAACTTGCAATCCTCCTGCCTCAGCCCCTGTCAGTCCTGGGATCACTGCAAGTTTGAGGCCAACTTGGGCTATATAGTAAGTTTAAGGCCAGCCTGAACTACATAGTAAGACTCTGTCCCAAAAAAACAGAAAGGAAGAAAAAGAGAGGAGCAGACAACTTAAAGAGAGAAACATATTTTACTGTTTCATCACAGTGCCTGGCACAGAGTAGGCATTCAATAATGTTGATTGACTGACTGGCTGCATGGATGATGCAAACAATATGAGAGTCTTCAGCTAAAGGATAAATTCTCCCTTCTAAACTTTTATGGGGTTTTTGTTTGTTTTCAGTATCAGAGATTGAACTGAGCTACATCCCCAGACCCTTTTTCATTGTTTATTTTGAGGCAGGGTCCCATTAGGTGACTAAATTGCCCAGGCGGGGCTCAAACTTGAGAAGCTTCTGCTTCAGCCTCCCAGAGTGCTGAGATTACAGGCATGCAGCCCCACCCTTCCAGTTTTGAATAGTATCCAGTTCATATTTGGTTCAGAAATGCCCACTTGTAGTTGACCCCTGGCCCCTTTGCTCAAGCAGCCCGAGCATCCCAGCCTAGAATGTTTTTTTTTTTCTTTTTCAAGATCTAGTTAGCAGTATACACAGCCTGATTTAATCTCATTCCTCATGAACAACTGAACTTTAATGTGCTCAGGAGTCACTGCTAGCGGCTTACCAGACTATTTCTATAACACCCCACAGGAAAAGAAAGTTGTACCTCTTGCCTTTGTTGCGTTCTCAGTAACTTCTCAAATAAATGGCATCTACCAACTACCCAAAAACAGCTCAGGCTCCAAAACCCCAGATCCTCTATCAGAATTTGCCCTGTTGGTTTCAAATTCTAGAAGGCTAAAGGCAGGGATATAGTTCAGCTGCATAGAACCTGCCTGGCACGAGGTAGTGGGTTCAATTGCCCCAGTACCCCCTACACACACAAAAAAAAATTTCCAATAGGCTGCAATTCAACAAAAGGACAGGGGTGTGGTGGAGATGAACTTGCTGTGTGGTGATTTAGGTTCTAGGACCCCCATCCCCCTTCCTACCCTTTTCATTGTCTGTCTGTAAATGCCACCTGCTTCGGCCAGTGGGCCCCTTGCCCGGAGGTATTTCACCCTTTGCAGACACCCTTTGCAGACTTCATAGCTTGCTGAAAGGCGACTATCAGAGGTGAGAAGAGGACAATTTAGTTTAAGGCCACCAATTTAGTTTAAGGCCCTGATTGCTGGTACCAAGAAGGAAAGAGCTCTTGCCCTTATCCAGGGGTAAACTGAGGCCACTAGGATTTCTGTCTAGCCTTTACACTCTATTGACAGAACCTGCTATCCTGCCGCGCATGTGCCCACAAATCCCCTGGAGCTTGTCCTGATTTCTTCCCCGGCAGCCTACCTGACCTGTGGACCTCCTCCAGCCCTGGAACCTCGTGCTCTTCCTGGCTTCACAGCCTCCGTTCTCCCCAGCTTCCATTTTCACCGTCAGCTTTGGCTCCCACCCAGCCCTTCCACAGTCACTACCCACACCCAAGAGCTGCCTCCCCAGGGAAAGATGGCACGACACTGTTAATTGCTAATTTGGTGAACACCCGGCAACCCCAAGCATTGTTGACATCACACCTCCATAAACAATAGGACTGTCCCTGGGGAAAAATGGTGTCTGCTCACATTCCTTCACACAGACAAGGCGGCTCTGGGCGCAACTGCTCCCAAACCACACTGAGGAAGTCTGCAAAGAAATACAGTGCTTCTCACCAGCCTGAGCTGATAGTACCAGGCAACTTCAGCTTAATTCCAATTAGGGGAGAGCCAATGAGTCAAAGGTACGAGACTAAAAGATCATGGATTAAACCACTCAACAAATATGTATGAGTACCTAGCACTGTTCTTAGCTCCAGGGAGAAAGCAATTAACAAAGGAAGCCAAATCCCTCTCTTCCTGGAGATTGTTCTCTTTCTTTCTTTCTTTCTTTTTTTTTTTTTTTGACAGAGTCTTGCTATTCTTCAGGCTTACCTTGAACTAGCAGTGATTTTTCTGCCTCAGCCTCCCACATGCTGAGATTACTGGTGGGTACCACCACACCCAATTTTCCTGGAGGTCTTCTGACAACAGAAGGAAAGAAAAAGGATAGACAATAGACACAGAAACTTGAATATATTATGCAGGAATAAATACTAATGAGAAAAAAGTCTTTTTAATATTTTGCACTTAAGGTGTTAGCAGCCCTGACTTACTTATCTCTAGCCCCAACAGTGGCATGTAGCAGGTACTTAACATTTGTTGAATGAATAAAAAATGTTCAGTGAATGCTTTTAAGTTACACATCATTTTCACTGTTCTCCCCTGTTACTTTCTTGCTCTGTTTTCATTCTTTCAGCAAATAACTTCTATAATTTAGAATTCTAATAATCTCTCATTTAAAAATGCACAAGAAGTAACAGACAAAAAATATAGGCAGTTAACAAACCCATGAACCATATGCTAATCAAATATATTCAAAGTAGAAGAGGAAAAAAGTGATTCTATTGCTCACACAACACATGAGATTTTAAAACATGAGACTTCAAAACACAGACAAGAGTATCTAACCCCAACCCTGTAAGGTGCAGAGAGGCAGTGTACACAAAGGCTCATGTGAAAAAGCTTGACATTGGTGCTGTGTAGAGGTGGTAGAAACCTTGTTGGATGTCTTAAGTCACTGGGGGATGCACCTTGAAGGGCACTATTGGACCCTGGTCTCTGGTCTTTTTCTCCTTTTTTTCCCCCTCTTGGTCCCAACCATGAGGTGAACAGTTTGCCATGCTATGTACTCTTGCCTGCCATTATGTACTGCCTGCAACAAGACACCTAAAAATAATGGATCTGGCCTACCATGGACTGAACCCTCCAAAGCACAAACTGAAATAAACTGTTTCTCTTTATGAGTTGGTTGTCTCAGGTATTCGTTATAGTAATGGAAAGTTGACTAACCAAGTATTAAAAGCTTAAAATTGTAATCCCTATGATCCAGCACTCCACTGATAGAAACTGGAAAAGTATAATAGATATGTGCAAATACTTAATGAGATAGTCATCCAAGCATTTTTAGCAAAAGATCAAAAATAACCAGGCTAAAGTATTGATAAGGTGGAATCATGTGATAGTGAATTCAAGTTCATGGTCAGCCTGAGCTACATAGTGAGACCTAATCTCAAAAAGTAAATAAACAGGGCTGGGGATATAGGTCAGCAGCACAAGTGTCTGCCTGGCAAGCATAATGTCCTGAGTTCAATTCCTGGTAACAAATAAATATAAAAATAAAAAGCCAGCCTTTGAGTTAAGTGGCTCCAGTGGAGATATAAGCCCTGGGTTCTTGTGTCAATGAAGCTTTAATGGGAAGCTTTCTGATTTTGTGGCTTGGATCATAGGAACCCATTCCTTTTTCGATGACTTCCTAATTGGCCCAACCTGGTGGCATTTGCAGATGTAAAATTTCTACCTTACAATCTTTTCAATTTCAGATTTTTAACTGATCACATAATGATAGTAGGGGCATTTAATGGTAGAATGACCTAGAATGTCAACTGTAACTAACCCAGAGTATAAGGATTACTTCTCTCCGGGTCACTTGTGTTGTGACCATTGTGGAAACACAAGGAGAACAATTCCCTGACTGTTTATGAATATAGCTTAGTAAGACAAAATAACAGTCTGCAAGATCCTAGAAGGAATTTCACACTAGTGTTTGTCAGTTCCTGTATGATAAAACATGAATCTTGATATCTATTTTGAAAATTACAAGAAGGCCTGGTGTTCTTACCTGCTCAAAATTAGGAGGCTGGGCTTTATTCAGGAGTATTCATAACCACGGAGACAAATTGCGACTCATAAATGCTGAATTATAGAAGTGAGTCATCCCAGGTTTCATGCTGATCACAGCAGAGCATCCCTCCCATAAAAGGAAAACATGTGGCCCTCTGGAGCAGAGCAGGCTAGGCACAGGAAAGGCCATGGCTAAGCACCGGGTGCAGGATTAGGGGAGAGTAGGGGAACACTTTCTCCAAGCATTTTGCTGTTTCCACAATTATCTAAATGTCATGTGTCAACAGGGTGGTTATTAAAGCCCTGATAACAAGATAGAGGGAGCAATGTGGGAGCCAGAGGCCCAGACACTTAGGAAGGTGATCAAAGGGTGGCAGGATCCACCCTCCACCTCCAGGTGAAGGGCCGGCCACACCCCAGCACAGGCTCCCCACCCCCACTGTGAAGAGCCTTTTGCAGGAGGCCACTTCCTCCCTCTGCTCAGGGACTCAGCTGTTCATGCGTCTTGGTCAGATCAGACCCATCACTGGTCATTTTGCTCAAGTTACTTCTCATCTCTGGGCTTCAGCTTCTCCATCTATGACACGAGCAGGTTGAACCAGATGGCAACTGTTGACAGTGCCCGTGAGTCAGAAGCCGTCCTGTCAGCCAGCCAGGAATCCTCCTGCCGGTTCACCCAGCCCTGCCTGCCCCTGGCCAATCTGCCAAGCATGACGGCAGGTTTAGCTCCTCCTAGGTGGGTGAGCTTAGGTGACCAAGGGTAGCTGTATTTGTACCAGTGTTCCTTGCTCTCCTCTGAGGAACTGCTAGACTTGCAGAATGCACCACTTCAAACACACCTAACATTCAGGGTATTCATTTCCTGTGGCGGCCCTAACACCTTACCACAAACTTAGTGGTTTGAAACAACGTGTTTATCTTCTTAATATTCCGGAGATTAGAAATCCAAAGCAAAGCCAGGTGTGGTGGCACAACCTGCAATCCCAGCACTACGGAGGCTGAGGCCTCCAAGGATCATTGGCGAGTTTGAGGCCAGCCTGGGTTACAAAGTGAGCTCAAGGCCAGCCTGAACTGCATAGCAAGACCCAGTCTCAAAAAAAAAAAAAAAAAGGACCAAAAAAAAAAATTCCAAAGCAAGTCTTACAGAGCTAAAGTCAAGGTGTTGGTAGGGTTGGCTCACCCCGAAGGCTCTAGGAGAGAATCCGTTTCTCGCCTCTACCTATCCAATAGTTGCTCCCACCCCAGTCTGCTGTCTTGGACCCTGATCCTCCTGCCTTGCTTCTGTGGGAAACTTCTGATCCCATTGGTCACCCATATCATCTAGGACAGCGATGATGAACCTTCAATGAAAACAGTCAGCTGTGGCACATGTGCCATAGGTCGCCACCACTGATCTAGGCTAATCATTTCATCACAAAGTCTGTAACTTAATCATACCTCCAAAATCTGCTTGGCCATGTGAAATAGCACATTCATTCTAAAGATTAGGGCATAGACATCTTTGGGGCTCTTCTGACTCTCATTTCTGACTTCTGATTCTACCACCTGTACCATACTTGCCATCTGCAAATCACCTCTAAATGTTTTTTGAATTAACTCATTTTGGGCTGGGGACTTAGCTCAGCGGTATAAGCACCTGCCTGGCAAGCACAAGGTCATGAGCTCGATCCCTGGTACCCAAGAACCAAAAAAAAAGGAAGTGAATTAACTCGTCTTTCTGAAGATGAACTTAAATCCTGAATTCTCCTCATCTTAAACTATCACATTTATGAAATCATGGAACAGACTGTTGGTTGTATTTCTCTGAAATTCCCTAAAATAAATATGTAACTATTAAGATTCCAAATATTCATCTCTGTACCAGCCAAATCACTTTGCATGTCCCAGTAGTATACAGACTATACTTGGGAGAGCCAAAAAATAGAATCCAACCTACTGATTTTCCAGAAAAGGGCAATTTATCCAAGAAGGTACACCAGTAAGTCTTCAGCTATACACACAGTTTTGACTTCCTGTCTCCATGCTCATTAATCACACCTTGAAAGTACGTCATCTTTTTCTTAATAGCATCCCTAGCATTGATGATTCATATAATCTTATGTCCCTGTTACACTCACGGATACCCAGTCTCATTTTGTATTTGGAGAGTGAGGTCTACCATTGCTTCCCCGTCAACCCTCTGTGCATCTGACTTAGATGTGCTCCACAATGTATAGCTTATTTCTTGGCCTGGGGAAAAACAAGCTGGAAAGGGCGGTCAGCAGTCAGTGCTGACTGTGTACTATGCCCCCTGGCATTTGTCCCAGCTGCAGATTGAACTGTGAAACTACTTTGAGAAGACAGAGTTCTTTCTATAGATAGTAAAGGGTGACATAATTACCCTCTTCTTACATAACTCTTGGCATGCAATAAAAATAGTTATCATTTATTGGATACTTAGTACAGGACAGATCTGTGATAAGTGCTTTACAAATACTCACTCGCAACAAATAACTCTTAGTGTTCCCACTTTACAAGTGAGAAAAACTGTCTCAGCAAGATTAAGCAACTTGTCCAGGGTCGTACAGCTAGTGTGACATAGTCAGTAGTCAGAGAACCTCAGTTTCAAGATAACTTGGAAATCAGAAATGAGAAAACTAAGACGTCTGCCTAAGAGCACAAAAGTGGTGGCAGAGTCAGGGACAAAATCAGATCATGAACTCCCAGACGAGTCTTTCTCCTCAGATTCTGTCTCTGAGAAGCTATTATTTCTAGGTTTATCTCTCCACGTGCCTGCCTTCCTGCTACTTGTTTCCTCATCAGTTCACATAGCATTGCTCCCTTGGTGCGTTTGGCCCTTACCATCTTTGCTCCAAGGGAAAGCTGTGAAAGCTGGGACCTAAAGAGAATCCCAGAGCAAGCCTTCTCCCTCCCCCACTCCGATGCAGATCCACACAGGAAGTGGTAGGAAATCTCCATGAGTGCGTGTTCGTTAATTTGGTATTCGTAATGCTGTAGATAGATAAGGATGAAGAAAAGAAAAGAAAGAAAGAGCGGCTTCGCTGGGGATTTAGCTCAGTGGCATAAGCACCTGCCTTGCAAGTGTGCAGTCGTGAGTTCGATCCCCGGTATGATTTAAAAAAAAAAAGAAAGAGCGGCTTCTAGGCAGATTCTCTGTAAAAATAAGATCAGATGGGGTCATGATTAAAAGAGAAACTTGTTAATAAAAATTTTAACCTAGTCAGAAAGTAAATGTGTGTCACAGGGGACTATCTATCTAAATCAATAATCTTGCATACATGCAGTGGAATACTATGGGGTCACTAAAGGTGATACCATAGGACCGTGGGCAATATGAGACTAAGTCATGATTTAGAAAGTTGAAAGCAAGAATACAAAAGAAAATGGCTCCGTTTTATCTTTACACACACACACACACACACACACACACACACACAAAGACAGGAAGGCCGTATTTATAAATGGTGACAATCTCCAGGTGAGTTACACTTTCCTTTTGTGTTTATCCACATGTTCTCAATTTTCTAGAGTAAAGATGTTATTTTTATAATCCAAGACATAAAAATCATCAAAAACTTTGATGCAGTCACTAAGAAATGCTATTTTCTAATGCCTGTGCCGTGAGTCTGAACATACAAGAAAATAAAATCAGCATAATCTCTTCACAAGCCAAACATGTGTCCATGGCCACAATCCCATTACTCAGGAAGCTGAGGCAGGAGGGACACCTTGAGTTGGATGCCATCCTGGGCTACATAGTGAGATCTTGTCTCAAAAAAATAAAATAAATACATTAATTAATGAATTAAAAACTCTTTACAGAGCTGGCTGTGCATCAGTAATTCAACAATTCTCCTACCCCAGTAGAAAAATGAGCAATGGATATAAACAGGTGATTCACAGAAAAAATACAAATATCCCATAAACACATAATAAGGTTCTCAACCATGTCATTAATAACTTTTAAAATGTAATAAAAAGTGTAATTGATATTTATATCATTATACTTATTGTTTAAACTACAAAAATAGGAAATAGGGGCTAGGGATGTAGTTCCAGTGGGAGGGTACATGCTTAGCATACCTAAGGCCCTGGGGTTCCCCCCTCAGCACCAAAATACACACATACTTTTTTTAACTTTAAAAATAAAAATGTAAATTAAAACGATAATGAGAGCTCTCTTTTTGCCTATCACATGAGCAAAGTTTAAAACAACTAATAATAATCAGGGCGTAAGAAGCCTGTTTCTTCTTAAACTCAGGAGTGAAATATGCAGCAGCTGACTCTCACACACACGGAGCTTCACCTCTGCTGAACCCGCATAGAAAGGACAAAATGAGAACTATTTAAAACTCACAGAGCATAGCACTAACTTTTTTTTTCTTTTGTCATTTTTGAGACAGAGTCTTGCTATGCGGTTCAGGCCGGACTTGAGCTTACGTCGTAGCCCAGGCTGATCTTGAACTTGCAACAATCCTCCTGCCTCAGCCTCCCAAGTGCTGGGATTACAGGCATGTGCCTCCACAGCTCACATAACACTAATTTTGTCATAAAAGTACAGAAACATGGGTCTGTCAAACTCATGCTTATTCTCTAGAATGTTTCTATTGATTATTAATTTTAATTTTATGTGCTTTATTGTATTAAACAATGAGTTCTTAACAAGAAAAGCCACAAATATAATTAATTTTTTAATATTTATTGTTTATAAAAAAACATCAAAATTTTCAACAGTGACTGTTTTTTAGTGTACAAAGTCTAAAAAAAACAACACAAATACATTCTTAAATGAACTATAATGAAAACACCAATAGGGCTCTAACACAAAAATAAGCTTTGCCTCAACTGTCCCATGCAAGACAGTCTTCACACAGAACTGAATGCTCCATGCACACGTCACACCTTGACAGCACATGCACTTAGCTTTCCTTTCCTATATGGCAGTCTTGCCACCTCTCTTCTCTTCCTGTTTTGTCATAAGCAGGGCTATAAGCTATCAATGCAATAAAATATCAAATGTGTAATGAGTGCTTAAAATAGACATCAACACTTTCACATCAGCTGCATACTTGCTCACAAAACATAAATGATACCATCAGAAGTAAAGATCTATGGCTGGGCCTGGTGGCACACACCTGTCACCCCAGCACTCAGGAGATTGGGGCAAGAGGGTCATTGCAAGTTAGAGTCCAGCCTGGACTACAAAGTGAGCTTAAGGTCAGCCTGAACTGCATAGGGAGACCCTGTCTCAAAAAGACAAAAAAAAGTAAAAATCAGTGTGAACTGTAAGGTAAACATGAATGAAGTCAACCATAGAAATTAGCTTTGCTTTCCCTGTCACACACAAGGCAGTCTTCACACAGGACAACTGCACGTTCCACAACAAGGGTCACTTACACTGATAGCGCAGATGTTTTGTTTTCCTACCCTTCCTTGTCAGGAACAATGACATACTTTTTGTTTTCCTCTTGTCACAGTAGGTCTTTGTGATGTTGCCTGTTCACCTGTCAGCTTGCCAGTGTGCTCCACAATTTTTTTTTTTTTGCTTTTTTCATAGTTCCCTGGGCAGAGACATTTTGTTTTTCCTCTGCTGTAAATGATCTCTTATGAGCTCCAGTCCCAATCCTCTAAAAAATTTCTCCACGATATTTTGTACTTATTTTCTTTGTAAACTATCAAAACTATATGCTACACGTTTAAAATTGAGTACAGCCATTTGCCAATGCTTTGTGTTTTGTGATATCATAGTTGCTCATAACTCATCAACATTGACTCCACCTTTGATTTTGTTATAGAAAATTTCAATCGCAGGCTCCATTTTGCTGAGGTTTGCCTGTCAATATTTCCCCATATGGTTAAATGCTGACCTCAGCAGTACCAGTTTGTTTTTCTTTGCTACGTATAATGCTACAATTATATCTTTCTGGAACCCCAAAATTGTGCTATATAATCCTCTATTTTGAAATCAACATTTCATTTGGAATTTGTTTGTTCCTGTATACAGTTCCTGGGCTGGTCAATTTATGCTCTGTTAGCAAATGTAACATGAATAGGAAACTGGTAAACTAACTGTCAAATGTCACATTCTGATTAGCATGGAAATGAGAGCAACAAGTCTGTTCCCTACATCATTCAATTTATTCCTATATAAATAAGGACCTCATCTGAGTTCCAGGATAAATATCTAAATTGAAAGCATAATAAGTCCTTGCATCTACAAAGGAATAAATTTTTATGCTATATTTTGATCAATTGCCCAAGCTGGCCTCAAACTCACAGCAACCATCCTGCCTCGGCCTCCCGAGTGCCAGGATTACAGATGTGTGCCACCGCACCCAACCAAGACCACCTTTTAAAAACTTGAGTTAAAATAAAAACATTCATTTGAAAGATATGACCAGGACTGGGGAAACAGCTCAGCAGCATACGCACCTGCCTGGCAAATGTGAAGTTGTCAGTTCAATTCCCAGCACCAAAATAATTAAAAAATAATTTTAAAAAACACATAAAAGGCAATGAAAGATACGACTATAAAATTGAGAAAGTCTCTCAAAGAGGAAGACAAACAACAGCTCTCTTAAGTGGAGATTAAAAACAAGAATATGAGAACATAAACCCAAAATTCCAACATCAAATGCTAGGAATTCCAGAAAGAGAAAGAGAAAAACAAAAATGCAGAGGAAGAAATTATCTTTCAGATAATAACTCAAGAAATTTTCCACTAGGCACAGTGCCACAGTGCCACAGACCTATGATCCTAGCACTCTGGAAGGCTGAAGCAAGAGGATCAAACGCTGAAGTCCATCTCTGCCAACCTCATGACTCAGCAAGACCTCGTCTTGAAACAAAAAATGAAAAAGACTGACTGTATCTCACTGCCAAGAAGGCCCTAGGTTCAACTCTCAGGACTAAATAAATAAATATCCAGAACTGAGTAACATAAAAAGCCACAGTGACAGGGTCTGCTGAATATGAATATGGAGAAAAATGAATTTAAAAACATGAAATGCCAGAATCCCAAAGATGAGGACTCCTAAAAACTCCCACACATTTAACACCAGGTCCCAAACAATGGATCCAGAATCAGAGTAGCACAAGATTGCTTAACAATAAATTAGAAACCAGAAGTATTTTAACTCAAGCCAGAGCTTCAACAAGAATAGAATTGTTTAAAAAAAGAAAAGCAATACCATCTATGTATTGGAAGTTGTACGCCACCAAAACAGCAAAGGGGGTGAAGAAGGAAACGTGGAGTTCACACAAAAGGACAAACACTACATGAGCCTCTCCTGTGACATACTTAGAATAGTCACATTCATAGAAACAGAAAACAGAAGTTGTCCAGGAACTGGGGAGAGGCAAGTGAGGAACCGGGGCTTCCCAGGTCCTGAACACCCCACTCACTGCATGCGCAGAAGGGCTGAAATGGTACTTGGTGCTACACAAACTCCACCACGGTAAAAATGTAAACAGGTAAACTTAAAAAGTAGGATCCAGAAAAGAGAGGATTTACATGAAGTAATGGAAAGGGAAATTCTAAGGCGTTGAAAGGAGTCCCAAGACAACACTCTAGTAGGCCTAAGGGACAACCAGCCCAAACCAGAGCGTCGGAGCTTAGTGGCACCGCGCTGTCTAGCTGTGCGCAAAGCCCTGGGCTCTATCCTCAACACGGTGGGGCAGAAAAGAACAAGGGAGGTATCTGTGAGTTATAATAAGATAACTGGAAAGCCTTTACGTGAAAAAGGTCATGCGACCGTGAGTAGAATTTGACATTTTAAAAAACTTTGTTTAGATATCTATAGCCCAAAAATGTTCATCTTCAAGGGTAGAATTACAGAAAGACTTTCAGTTTCTCTATTCTATATAGTTTGAATTTTAGTAACTATCAAATTATCAGGAAAAAACACCAAGTGTGATCAAAATATACAGTGAATGTTTAAATTTAAAATTGTATTGCAAGAAAAGACACATCGCCATTAAGCCCCCCTTGCTTAAAATGCACTTAGCCCACTGCTCTTGCCCTGTTTTTTTTTTTTAGACAGGGTCTTGCTATGTCATTCAGTCTTCTTTTGAACCTACTAGGTATCACAAACTTGCATCCGTCTTCCTGCCTCGGGTTCCTGAGTGTTGGGATTACAGACACGCACCGTGACACCTGGCTCATCTTGCCACTGCCTGAAGAGTTCTAGAAGTTTTCTTTCACGTCTTTACAAGGTGTGATTTAAAAAATACTGTGAATACTGCTGCCAACTGTCATCCAACAAGAAGGTGCGATCACCAAAGCATTCCAGCATGCCCTCACCCACATTAGTCACCAGAGCGGCTCTTCCCCAAGTCAAAACAACCATGAAAGGAATTTACCTTTGTATTGACTAAGACAGCACAACAAAAGACACTCACGAAAGAGGTCTCCAGAACTACTTCAGAAAGAGGCAAGCAAGAGGAATAAAGTGTGAATTGAGGCAGAGTACTGGCAGGGGTGCAGTTAATGGCAATGTGTCTTTTACTATAACAAATTTTTCAAAATAAGCTTTCGCCATATTTTTTGTTCATTTCCCATATGTCTAGCTCCATTTAGACACTAAAAGTAAACCCAAATCCTGAAGCACGCACTCCTATAGTTTACATAACACCTTCACAATTATTGTCCTGCGTAAGTATCACAAAGATCTAATAAAACACAGACATTTTGGCATTTGTAGACAAGAAAACAGGTTGTAGGAAACAACTAGCCCACAGAAATTCAGTGGTTGAGTCAAGAAGTCAATAGTTAGTTCAGCATGACTTTACTGAATTACACTGACTGTATCTTTGTCAGTTCCAGAAAAACCTGCCTGTATCCAAGAACCTCCCTCTAGAGGGATACTATCTAGGCAACCCAAGAAAAAGAAAACCAAGTCACGGTGATCAGAATTTCTGGGTTAGTGTCATCCATTATAGGGACACAACCAGCTTCACACAGTGACCTCAGCCTTTGACAATCTGCCACCATCTAGGCAGAGAGAGTGCTCAGATGCCAGGAGACCCTATTCAGCTGTCTCCTAAGTCTTCCCTCCTCTGGTCCAGACCCTCTCCAGGTAGCTCTCCACTCCTGCCCTTGATGCTCCACCGTCCCAAGGCACCTGGTCCCGGGTCCTCCGCCGATCCGATCTGCAGCCACACACCAGCTCACGCTGAAACAGCTGGAACCAAGCAGAAATCAACAGGAAGCGTGAGAATCACTGTCTGACGCAAGACATGCAGGACAGGAAGTGGTGAGAGCCAGAAAGGCGGGGTCCTGCTGTCTAGAAATGAGGCAACCTTGGCAGCCACGACGCTCTGCCGGAATTGAGCAAGACCTCAGTGCTTGGGCAAGGACAGAAGAAATGCCAGTCACAGGCTCTCAGCTGGAACTGAGAGTCTGTATCGCCACTGAGCAAGTGCAAGCCGCTAGTCTTTCAGCAAAGGTTCTTTCCCCCTCTCTGCTGCCTCTTTGAGGACACAAGACAGGGGAAGAGCTGTCACTGGTTAAGGAGAGGTGATAAGTGGATGTCAGTGTTGCTTTTATCTCTGGGAGACCCAACATAGAACCTGGCACATCACATCACATGATACCTAGAGGACAAACTTCGCTCAGTGTAGGGCACTTGCCTAGCATGCAGGCCCTGGGTTCTGCTCCCACAGGGAAGGAGCAGAGAGAGACCTCTCAGCTGCTGTTCTCCCACGTCATTCAGTCTTACCCAACAGATGAAGAACCGCTGGTAAGAACAGCTATTGGTAACAAATGCGTAAGTAATTGGCTATGTTTACTTTGTAAGTGAATAGTGAGTGAAACAATCAAACAGCCAAGTGTGGTGGCTTGGATCCCAGCTACTCGAGAAATCACCAAGTTTGAGGCCAATCTGAGCAACTTAACAAGACCCTTTCTCAAAAATAAAAAGAGGCCAGGGATGTAGCTCAACACTCTAAGTTCAATCTCAAATACCACAAAATACATCCTCCTCAATTTCCACTGTCTAGGTGCTGCAAAATACAACAAAATTTAAAAAGCAATGCCCTGTTTAGAGTTTAAAAACAAACAGAAAAAGAACTACCAGCACAGCCCTTCCTTGAGAATTCCTTTCCCCAAGGTCTTACTATGTAGTGCAGGCTGACTTTAAATTCACCCTGTAGCCCAGGCTGGCCTCAAATTTGCAGCAATCCTCCTGCCTCAGCTTCCCAGGATGGAGATTACAGGTGTGCACCCTTGGCTTATCTTACATTGTTTATCTGAGAACGGTGCTGGGAGACGAGGCCAGAGAGCCACTGGGTCAGCAGGTGACAGGCCGAAGGGCTGCTTTTGATGGGTTATAGGCTGCTGCAGAAGTGGCTTCTTCCTCAGGAAATGGGTGCAGTAGGGGTGGAAGACTTTCAGGCAGCGCTTCCGTTTTCAGCAGCTCTGCCCTTTTCACACCCTCCGAGGCTTCAGGGGATTATGAGAGCGGCGATGAGGAGCTCAGGGCTACTGTGGCCCTGCCCTCATGCAAGGCTTTGCTGGAGCCCTCAGTCCTTCAGCTCCGCTGCTGTAGGTTCCTCAGTTCAGACACGTGAGGCTGCTTGTCTGCTTTAAATCAGGGGAATGCTGGGCATGACAGCTGAGGCTTGTAATCACAGCAATTCTGGGGTGCTGAGGCGGGAGGATCGTAAGTTCACACTCAGCTCAGGCAACTTAGTGACTTAGCAAGACCCTGTCTCTAAATAAATAGATCTGGGGATATAGCTCAGTTTGAAGGCCCTGGATTGGAGAAAAGCCGGTGCCTCCTGAGAATCAGCCATGCTGGGACTGGGAGGACCCACCAAGAACTCAACTATCCAGCCCTTCTTTAAGAAAGCTGCAGGGGTTCCACGGAGAGAAAAGTCAGCGCCTCCCATGAGCCTACCGGCGCGCAGACTGAGGATCAAACACTGTGCTGCCCCCACCCCCCCAGCAACCAGCTGGTTCGGAGGACAGGCTGAGTTGATAGCAGCTAAGGTACATCAAGCAACTAAATGCTTGTATTGTTGGGTTGATTACGCTGACCAGGGGCCAGTGGTCTGAGCATCTCTTGGGAGGATGACCGTGTGCAATTGGACTTCCTCTTTGAAGTCCAATATTCTATTTTGCCTTGTTCTGATTGTCTTGCTTTCCTCAACATTCTATTTTGATTGGTTTTATTCTGTTTTTGTTTTGGCTTGATTTTGCTGTATCTGATGGAATGGACAACTATTGTGAAGATAACAAGATATATTATGTTAGCTATTGTTGTTTTCCTAGTATCCTGCTTTGGAGTTCTGTACCAATTTTGCTGCATTGTTTTGATTGGCTTTGTTCTGGTTTTTTTGTTGATGATGATGTTGTTGGATTTTTACTATCTTTAAAATAAAAAATAAATGAAGGCCCCAGATTCAATCTCCAGTGCTGAAACAAACAAGACTTGGAGAGACCCTGTCTCAAAAAACCAAAAATTAAAAAAAGAAAGAAAGAAAAATGCACTGGTGGCTGTGGTGTCCTTCCCAAAGGTTGCTCCTTTTTAGTTTCTCCATTTACCAGCCTATGAGGACAGCCCTTCCGATGCCACACTTAGCTTTGTGCACCCCCAGCTCTGTGGGAGTTCTCTATGTGCTATGCATTTTGCTAATTATTTTACCAATATGCTGCTTTAACCTCAAGTATCTGTGTAAGGCAGAGGCTGTTACCATTCCCATTTTACAGATGAGGGAACCAAGACCCAGAGGAGGCCACACAATAGCCCAAGGTCACACAGAAGTAGGCTCATCCTAACTTGTGATGGCACATTTCTATGAAAATTGTGTTTGTTCCAGAATGCTGTAAACTCTTTGAGGGAGGGGCTTGGGTTCCAGTCTCTCTCACTTCTGTGTTGCACAGAGACTAACAAGCCGAACACTGTCCTCAACTTCAGAACCTCATTTGAGTATGAGGGAGTTTGTTACAAATGCAATCAATCTCAGGCATCACCCCAGTCCTACAGAATCAGAATTTGAATTTTCATAAGAGAACCAGGTAAGGTGGGGCATGGTGCCGCACCCCTAGGATCCCAGCACCCAGGAGGCTAAGGTAGGAGGATTACAACACCACAGGCCTCCTGATCTGGAGGACTTCACCTCCAGAGAGTGCACAGAGCCAAAAATTAGGGCTCAGAGGTTCCTGCACACCCTCCCTGTTCAATTTCCACTTTCTGAGCGTGGCTGCAAACTCTTGGCCCCAGCGCCTGGGTAGCAATGGGACGTCTCCAGAGCGCCACCTGCTGGAGATGATTAGCTATTCCTCACTCGTCTGGGCCCTAAGAATCCCCTCCCAGAACTGCTGCTCTAGAGAATTTCTTGGTTCTTTCTAAAACGATTTCTTTCTTTTCCTTCGGCATTCACCATTCGCTTTTCTTGTCACTGGTTCAGATAACGCCTTACTCTCTAAATAACCGTAAGGAACAACACCATGTTTGCTTAGGCCCCTGGCTTCCATTAAGTTCAATTCATCAGGCACGAGTTGGTTCCTGCTGTACAAACATCAAAACTTCCACATCCTTCGGACTAGCGCCAAAGCAAGAGATCTTCCAGGCCCTAGTGTCTGGATTAAGGGTAAAAGCATGAAATAAATGTATGAAAAAATGTTCAACATCACTGGTCATTTGAGAGATACAAATTAAAACAATGCTGAGTCCATCTCACCCCAGAAAGAATGGCAAGAAACCAACCAATAACAAATGCCGACTGGGCTGTGAGGAAAAGGAGCCCTTCTCCACTGCTGGGGGAGTGCAGACTGGTGTAACCACTGTGGAAATCAGCGTGGAGGCTCCTCAAAAAACTAGGATTAGAGGGTCCTTTCGACCCAGCTATTCCCATTCTTGGTATCTTCCTAAATTAAAGGCATCATACTACAGCAGTATAGGCACTCTCATGTTTATAGCAGGACAGTTTGTAACAGATCTTGGAAACAGTCCAAATGCCCATCAACTGATGAATGGATGAAAAAGATACTTTTTTTCATACAGTGGAGTACTAGCCATAAAGAAGGATAAGCCTGAGATATTTCTAGCTAAATGGATGCAGAGACAATCATCTTAAGTGAAATAAATGAGACATACATGTGTAAATACTGCATTGTTTCTCTTGTATGAGAAAATTAAAATGTAAATAAGGACTGAAATGTATAATACACATTGTAAAGTAGGAAAAGAAAGTTCAATGGGAAAAGGAACTGGGGTGGGGGGAGAAAAAAAAAAGGTGGGAAAAATGGAAATAAAGTTTTTGTAAATAAGGAGGGGAAGGCAGGCGTGGTGGTACACACCTGTAATCCCAGCACTCAGGAGGCTGAGGCAGGAGGATTTTTTGAGAGTTCAAGATCAACCTGGGCTTCAAAGTGAACTCAAGGCCAAACTGAACTGCATAGTGAGACCCTGTCTCAAAAAGACAAAAATAAATAAATAAAATAAAATAAGGAGGGGAAGAGAGGTTGAAGGTAGGGAAATGGGGAAAAAAATCAAGTTATATCATGTACAGTTACAAATTCCCTATGGTGAATGTGATCATTATATATACCTAAAATGTATCGATCAACTTAATATTAAAAAGGGTGAAGACTAGCCAGGGATTTAGCTCAGCAGCATAAGCGCCTGCCTGGCAAGCATGAGGTTGTGAGTTCAATCCCCGGTACCAAAAAAAAAAAAAAAAAAAGAGTGAAGACTTAAAACTGATCACTACCAAAAAGCATTTACATCACATGGGCAGATTCCCACTGACCTGTATTTATACCCATCTAGTATCAGCGAGAGTCCAGCAGGAAACGGAGCAGAAGACACAGATAGGGTCACAACAAAAGAAACAGACATTTTTAACAAATTTACCTGTTTTATACCTTCCTTACATTCTCTTACAATCGGGCTTTTAAAATGACTGCCTCCCCATTAGCTGCTTCTTTCTTTTTCCCAAATCCATTTTATTTCAAGGATAAAAAGAAAAAGAAGAAAAAAAAACAACAAAATTGCAAAACAGTCAATCAGGAGCAACACTGGTACACACACTGCACAGTGTCATCCTCAAATATTCAAGAAGCTTCTTAATTATATGCTCTCTTGCTATTCTTTTATTGGTTACCTTAGAAATGACATTTATGGGACTGGGGATTAGGCTCAGCAGCCTAAGTGCCTGTCTGGCAAGCGCTAGGTTGTGAGTTCAATCCCTGGTACAAAAAAAAAAAAAGGCATTTATCCCAAAGGAAAGAATTCACACTTTTACCACTCCCTAGATGATACAAGAATCATACATGTAAACACTTACTCCCCTTTTATTTTTTGGCTATTATTGTCAAGTAGTTCATCATGGTTTCTTTTGCAATAATCAAGCTTATTTGCTCTCTGCAGATCATTATTAGCAAATATAAGTATCTCTAAGGGTATGGAAAAGAAATGGTAAGGGTAAGATTGCAAGGAAATAGTGGGAAAATTGTATTAGAAGCAGAAAAAATTCTCTCCAATACGTACTGAGCAAAACTTGAATTGACAGGTATTCTGACTCACAAAGATTTAATTTACTGTGTAAAATTATCAGCAAAAAAAGTTTTATATAAAAAATGCAGAATCAAAAGCAATACATACTACGTTACAATAGGAGCTGTTGTAGTCAGGGGTTTGTACAGAGAACAATTGGAATCAGGACATGGAGTTTATAATATTTTTATGATAGTCACCCAGAGTTAACACAAGAAAATGCAGGAAATCTATTCACAACACCAGCGACATAGAATATTTAGTCAAGGGCCTAAATCCCACAGCAATGTCCCACATGAGCCCAGATGAAGACCCAGAGCTCATGACAATGCCTCCCACGAGTCCAGCTGGAGGTCTAGAGCCCACAAGATAGACTCTCTTTTACAGATCTGTGCCGGGAAGGTCAGCGGTGGAAACTAGGATGTTTATGCCAGCAGGGTGAAGGAGCTGTGCTGAGAGGCTGAGGGTTCTATGCTGGAGCCGAGAAGTCACACTCACAACAAAGACCAGGGCTCCTGAAAAGCACCACAGCCATCCTCAGCGACACGGAGGCCCCGAGCTCCTCCGACGACAAGCACAGTTGAGTACATGCCAGGAAGCCAGTGTGACAAGTTCATCCTGGAGATTAAGCAGCACACGTCTTCCTCTCCAGAGCCAGGAAGCAATGCTTGATGTGAGGACCAGAGCTTCTCCAGGAGAACCTAACGGCTCAAACAGCAACACGTAGGAGAACCCACAACACCTCAACGTCCCAACACCATAGCGCCTTAAGGTTCCCAATGCTCCTTCTCCACGTCTCCATTTATGCTGGCAACTTTCCTCAGGTGAAACATCTCCGCTCAGCAGCATGGAGATGTTACCCAGCTGGCGTTAAGTTGACCACCAGTTTTTAGATGGTTTTTTGTTGTTTTTTGGTGCAGGGACTGAACTCATGACCTAGCACTTGCCAGGCAAGTGCTTATGTCACTGAGCTAAACTCCCGACCACCAGTTTTTAATCCATAACAGGAGCTAACACAAAGTGATAGGAACCAAGGGGTTTCAGCATTTAATTTCCTCATTGACTGTGAGAAGAAAGGGCTGTTGTCATTCTGCTTTACAGAGGAGGCAACTTGGGCACAGAAAGGGTAAGTAACCTGCTCAAGGCCACAGTTTGTACCTAGTGGTTCATCCTATATTTTTAGAGCTAAGATTATTGTTGTTCTGTGCAGTTAATTTCAAGTATTTTCCCCCACATCCTTGCCTCTTTTCCTCCTTTCATTCCTTCATCTCTCTGCTGCCACTGGGATTCCCTTCTTTCTGCCTCTTTTGGCAATACATTGCTTTATTTGGAAACCTCTTGGCTACATGTGGGTCTCGAGTGTTCCCCCCAAGGCCTATGTGTTAAAGAATTGGTCCCAAGCTTGGCGCTGTTGTGAGGTGGTGGAGTCTTTAACAGGTGGAGCCCAGCGGGTGGTTTTAGCTCTGGGGGGCACAGTGAGAATGCTGAGACTCTGCCCTCCCTCTTTCTGTTTCATTCCCAGCCATAAGGCAGACAGTTTTGTTCCGCCATGTCCTCCCTGCCTTAGGCCCAAAGCAACACGGACAGTCATGGGCTGAAACTTCCCAAACTGTGACCCTAAGTAAACCTCTCTGCCCATTTGGCTCAGGCACGTGCTACAGTAGCAGAAAGCTGACTAACACACACTTTATTCCACTTTCAGCTTTGAAGAATATTATTCTCTGCAGAAAGTTCTAGATGGGCAGATATTTTCCTTCAGCCCTTTAAAGATTATACCATGCACCCCTTGTCTCCTAATTTCTACCACGTATCTCCAAAGTGAGCTCCTGTAAAGGTAAGGTGTCTTTCTTTCCTCAGAACTCTTCTTCAGTTTCAAAAGTTTCACCACCATGAGTCTTTGTATTTATTCTGCTTGAGATGTGGAGTTCCTTTTCTTTTCTTTTCCTTCTTCCCTTTTTTTTTATGTGTAGAGTTTCTTAAACTTAAGTTTTTACATTTAATTTTTTGATGTGTAGAGTTTCTTAAATTTAAGTTTTTAAATTTAATTTAAATTTAAGCTTTTCATCAACATTGCAAAATTCAGTCATAAACTATCCAACTATTAGTTCCAACACAAAGTTCTTTTACTTAAGTGACACTGATGAATGTATTAAAACATTTATACCATGTCCCGATGCTCTTATGCTATTTTCTGTAGTTTTCATCTTTTTTCTCCAATTCATACTTTAGACTGAATGTTTTCTCTGACCTATCTTCCAATTTACTAATCTTGTCATTTTATATCAAATCTGCTGCTAAATTTATATTTTTTGTTTCAGTAATTGTTCTTATTTCTAGAACTTCAATTCAATTCTTTTTTAAAAGTTTCTAGTTTGTCATCAATTTTTTTTTTGTCATCAATTTTCTTGAGTTTATCAGAGTCCATGTATGGCCTGGGGATATAGCTCAGCAGCATAGCACCTGCCTGGTAAGCACAAGGCCCTGAGTTCAATTCCCGGTACCAAAACAAAGTCTACGTATAATAGAATCAGTATCTTCTTATCTAGATTTATCTCTATAGTTTTTTTTTTGAAAATAGGTTCTGACTATGTAGCCCAGAATGGATTTGAACTCACAGCAATCCTCCTGCCTCAGCCTCCTGAGTGCTGGGATTATAGGCGTCCACCACCATGCTATCCATTTTCTTTTTTTTTTTTTTTTTTTGTAAGAGGGAATCTCATGTTTCCCAGATTGGTTTCAAATTCCTGAGCTCAAGCAATCCTTCTGCGTCTCCCTCCCAAGAAGTTGGGACTACAGGTGTGCACCATCATGCTGGGCTCTGTTTCCATCAATTTTTTCTCTAAGTCTTCCTGGCATATTTGCTAATTTTAGTTAAATGCTAAATGCTGGATAGAATTAAAAATTGTGGAAGTTCTAAGTAATGTTATTATCCAGAAAATATCTGAATTTCTTTTTTGTTATTTCCCAAACACAGAAGGCTCGGGTCACTCGATCCAGTCAGGAACTGAGATTTCAGGCTTTGTGTGGCCTCGTCCATTTGTGGAGCTGCCTTATTTCTGGTCATAGCCCTTCCCAAGTCTCACCAAAATCCTAGAGTGCTTACTGGACCCTTTATCTCCATCAGAACACGCACTTGAAATTTTGGATCCCCAATTCCTCAGGAAGGTCAAAGGCTATGCTTCACAGTAGGTTTCTGTTCTGGGTGTGCCCTGTCCTCCTCACAAACCTCCACACACAGAATATGATTCAGCAAATTCTTCTAGGGAAAACACAGGCAATGTGGGGCTTAGTCTCCTGTGCCCTTTTCTCAGGATCTTTTTGTTGTTGTTCTATCGTTGTTTGTTGGCTTGTTTGTTTGAGACAGGCTCTCACTATGCAATCAGCCTGGCCTTGAACTCAATATGTAGTGCAGGCTGGCCTTGAACTGGCAGGAATCCTCCTGCCTCTGCCTCCCAAGTACTGGGATCACAGGAGGGCGCCACCATTCTGGGCTTGCCCAGGACCTTGGTTCTTTAAATTCTGCTTGCCTTTGATTCTACTTTTTGAGTCCTGTGATATCACCAAGGCCTTAGGCCACCACTTTCTGCTCAGCCTCAATGCCTCTCAAACTAATCAGCAAGTGTGTTAAAATCAAGACAGTACACCTCACTTCAAAGCATTTTCCTGGACTGATTATTGAAGTTCTACAAAGGTAACAGTCTCCTAACACCTTTAGACAGGCAAGTGCACATTTGTAAAAGGACAGTTCTGACCCTTCCACGGAAAACCCACCGCCGTGGGGAGGAGGGGAAGAGGGTGCAAGCAGGAAGTGAACGTAAGGCTGCAGAATTCCAGACAAGGTGTTGATGGTGTCTTGAGAGAGGATAGTGATCGTGATGCCAAAGAGAATTTTTGAAACATTTTAGACTTTGTTTGTTGGTTTTTTAGAAAAGGAAATCTTGTGATATCCAGACAAGGTGGAGGGACGGGGATAGAGATGACAAGAGATAATTTTTTTGTTTTTTGATACTAGGGATTGAACTCATGACCTCACATTTGTGAAGCAGGCACTTATGCCACTGAGCTAAATCCCCAGCCTGTCAACTTTAATAAGTGCTGGAAGGAGTTTAAATTGGTTCCTTCTGAAAGGAAAATTGACAATATGTATTGCAAGTCATTAAAATGTTATTAACAGTTAGGCACAGTGACACACACCCTGTAATTCCAGCACTCAGGAGGCTGAGGCAGTAGGATCTCATCATGAGTTTGAGTCCAGCCTGGCCTATATGGTGAGTTCATGGCCACTCTGAACTACACAATGAGACCCTGTCTCCAAAAAAAAAAAGGCATTAACCTTTGACCTACTGATTCTTCATTCCGAATCATTTATTTTAAGGAAATAACACCAAGATTTTAAAAAAATGTTATTGCAGAAATGGTTTATGACAGGGAAAAATTGGAAACAACCTAATTATTAATCAGCATGAGATTAATTAAAATTACTACATCCATTAAAAATGAGGGCAAAGAAAAAGGGGGCTAGAGTATAGCTCGGTGGTACAGCATCACCATAAAAATAAGTAAATAATAAAAATTAAAACGAGGGTGCAAAGGAATGTTTATTGGGATCATGAGATAACAGCTGAAAAAAACCAGGTCCTTGAAGAATGTATACAATGTTATCCCACTCGTGTTAAAAGGTAATTATAGATTGTACTTACACGTATAGCATATAATTATTGCAAACTATACATTATAGGTAGTTATGTCCTGTTACATATCCTGGAAGAATAAACACCAAAATATCAGTGTGCCTATCTGTTTTAATTTGTTCCTGTGCGTCTGTGAATTTTCCATGTCTTTTCAATAGTGGTGCTAGCTTGTTAGGAAAAAATACACCTTTTTTTCAGTTGGAACACTGTCCTAGACCCCAGCCTCAGCTGTCTTCAGAATCAAAGCGTCTCCTCTGCGCTGCCAGGGAGACTTCAAGCTCCAGGGCGAAGCCTGCGCCCTGTAAACCCACGCAAAGCACCCAGCTGACCTGGCACCAGGTCAGTCCTGAGACCCAGCCTCCCGGTGCCTTCTCCTCGGCGTCCCGCCCCACCGTCCCCACAGTCAGTCACTTTACTGATCCGTGCATTGGATCACAGCGAGAGGGAGGCCGAGGCCGGCGAGGGCGCCGGGAGGGCGCAGCTGGGCGGTGACTCAGCCCCTCCTGCCCGCCGGCCCCGCCCTGGGCGCTCACCTCCTGGCTGGTTTCTGCTCCAGGCCCCGCGACTCTTCTGTTTCCCATCCGAAGGGACGTCTTAGGTCAGGTTTGTGCACTGGGTCTTGAATTTAGCCACGGAAAATAAATCCTGCAGTCGCATCTGTCCAGTTCTGGGACCCCAAGCCAGGTCAGCCTTCAGACACACATCCAAGGCTGCGCGTGCCAAGGCTGCGTCAGGGGCACATGGGGAATCTGTTTTCACTTAAAAGTATGTATTTGCTTTACTGTGTATTAAAAATACAGTTAGAAACTGGACGTGGTGGCACACATCTGTAGTCCAGCGCTGGGAAGGCTGAGGCAGGAGGATCCCTTGAGCCCAGGGGCTGGAGTCTATATTTACATATCTATATATCTGCGTATTATGCGTGATGCGTATTTAAGATACTTCTCTTTGTTGCTCTCTTACCTCTTTTGGTTGTTGAGGCAAGGCTGCCGAGGGTGGCTTAAACTAATGCCTGTCCCATGTCAGCTGCCCAAGTAGCTGGGGTTACAGGCGCACACCCCGTGCTGGCTTATATCTAAGGTGTTTTTAGGGTGTAGATATTTTTAAGCATGAATGCTTAGGATGAGGCTGCAGCAGCGCTCTAAGTTTAAAAACAAAACGCAGCTCAATTTGTGAAAAGTCGAACAATTGTACACGTGGTACTTAGCACAGCGACTAGGGCCTTGAACCCAGGGTGCATTTTCTCCCCCCAAAGCCTGTCTCAGCCCCTGCTCGTACCCTGGAGCATGTGCCCAGCCAGGCTTTGAAATGCACATCTTGGTACTCTTGGTACAGTGGCCAAAAAAGGCCTCTGACCTCTGTGGGCTTGAGTCCGGTCTCCAGCCAGCCTAAAGCTCCTGGGGCGCTATGACCTCGAGGATGGAACTGTGGCGTGGATTCCAAAGGCCCTCAGAATGGCCATGTCACCCGGCTCCCCTGCACCCACCTGTCTGGCGCAGCACACAAGCCGGGCTGAGAAGTCCAGCGTGCACCCCTCCTCCTTGAGCCCCAATAATCTCATGCACCCGCGCTGGGTCTGCAGCGAGGAATAAAATCCCCCCCCCAAGATCTTAAAAGATGGAGGAGACATGCCAGGGAGGAGGTGATGAAATACCAGGAACAAACCAGCAACCAGCAACGTGAAAAATCAGAGAGGTCCTAACGCCCAAACCTTGGACCAGCTCTGCGGCATGGCACAGATCTCTGCTCGGGGAAGGAGGGAGGGTCTCATGGGCCTGCGCAGTGCGGGGTTCGTCCTGCGGGCAGTGGGCAGCTGCAGGAGGCTTCAGAGTGAGAGGAGAGGAGGGGCGAGACCTGTGGCTGCTGTACATTGTCCTGGGAGTCGGGCTAAGGTGGCCCAGGGGCCGAAGAGGGTCAGCGGGGGGTATTAACCTGCCCTTTCTCTGCCCACCAAGCCATATGCCTTTCTGCAACTTTTCTCCTAGACGGTGGGGCCACTCTGTTTTCTAGTCGAAGCCCAAGGAGTCTCCTGGGCTAGCCACAGCCCAGGGCTCTACAGCAAGGGGGCTGCTCACAAGGGTGGAACAGAGAGCGCAGGCTATGGAGGGAATTTCGGCAGTGCAGGCAATCTTGGGGTGATAAGCCTATGGAATTCATGGGGGTGTGACGGAACTGAAAACCAAACGGCCCCTGAGCAGGCCAGAACGAGTCAGGCCGGGGCCAGCACCTGCACACAAGTGGGGAGACAGTAAGGACTGTGTCCCCACTAAGGACAGGCCAGGCTCCTCCCCTGGTCTCACTGTGGGGACTGTGGCCTCACCCAGGAGGCCTCAGGTGCTGAACAGGGCTGGGTGTCAGCAGGGAGGTGAGCGGGGCTCCTTTGGGATCACTGAAGCGGCCCTTCTCCGCTCTACAGGCTTCCCTGGGTACCAGCCACCTTCTCCCGTAGGAGCCTGTGGGGCAGGCAGGAGATCAAGGATCACGTGCACACACACATCTGTGGCCGGAGGTCCTGCCAGCTCCTGCTACTTGGGCATTGCTCCATTGCAGGCCACCAGCTTCCCCGTGGCCCTCCCTCCTTGGCGTCACTCTGCCCTCATCAGAGCCAGGGCTGGAGCCAGCCTCCTCTGCCAGGCATTCAGGACAGCAGGCTTCACATATCCTGGTACTGGTCAGCAATCTAGGCATGCCCGAGGGAGAGTGTTTAGCTAATGAAGATCATAGTCAGGTGTTTTAGCATGGATGGCAGTTAAGAGAGAGCCTGCCAGGCACGGTGGCCAGGCCTGTAATCCCAGTACTAGGGAGATTGAGGCAGGAGGATTTCTGCGAATTCCAGGCCAGCCTGGGCCCCATAGTGAGTTCAAGGCCAGCCTGAACTACATAAAGAGACCCTGTCTCAGAAAACAAAACAAACAAAAAAGACAACCTTTATCCCAGCAAAGATGGCCTCCTCCTGTGAGCTCACAACCTCTCCCTTCCTGTCTGCTTTCCCACTTGCTCGTCTGTCTGCTGCCCTGAACTGGGTTTGCAAATTTTAGCCCAGTGTTTGCTCCCCAGCCTTCGTCTCCCCCTGCCTTCACTATTTGAAGTGTCTCACTTTCACTTGTATGAAACCACTGGTGCTGGCATAGGATTCCAAATGGCATGAATGGCCCGGTCCTAATAGGGTTGCCCCTGCCTGCTGGTCCCATCTCCCCACAGGACAAGAAGATGGTGCAGAAGCCGCAGAATATCGCTGTGCTGGACACTGAGTCCCTCTGTGAGGACAGAAGAGCCAGGTGTGTCGGGGACCCCTCTTCCCTGGAGAAGGTGCCCCGTTAGCCTCTGATCCTCCCCACCCAGTCTGTCTTCCCGTGAGCTCGGACCCAGCGGTTTCTGAAGCCAGAGGTCCTACAGTGTTCATCTCAGTGACTGGCTTATTTCACTTAGCATAATGTTCTCGGGGTTACTCATGTGATAGCGTGTATCTGAATTTTTTCTGGTTGTTTTGTTTTGTTTTGGAGGTTTGTTGGTTGGTTGATTGGTTTCTTTGTTTTGTTTTTTGAGACAAGGTCTCACTATGTGGATCTAGATTGGGCTTGAACTCACTACATAGTCTAGGCTGGCCTCAAACTCATGGTGTTTCTCCTGCCTCAGCCTCTAGATTTTCTTTTTAAAGTTGAATAATATTCCACTGTATGTATGTATTACATCTTGGTTTGTTTCTTGGTTTTTGTGTTTTGTTTTGTTTGAGACAAGGTCTCCCCATGTAGTTTAGGCTGGCCTTGAGCTCACTATGTAGCCCAGGCCAGCCTCGAACTCTTGGTGATCCTGCTGCCTCAGCCTCCCCAATGCTGGGATTATAGGCATGTGCTACCACACCCATTGCATCTTGTTTCTTGCTTCATCCATCCTCTGACACTTGCGTTGCTTCCACCTGTTAGTTACTGTGAATAATGCTGCCTTGAACACAGGGCACAAATATTTAAATCTGTGCTTTTAGATCTTCTGGGTACATACAAGGAATGGAAGTGCTAGGCCCCACAGTAACCCTATGCTTCATTCTTTGAAGAACCACCAGTTGTTTTCACAGAAGCCTTAGCATTTCATGTTCCCGCCAGCAGGGCACATGGGGTCCATTTTCTCCACATCCTATGCCAGCACTTGCTCTTTCTTTAAAAACGAATGTTATGAAAGGGATAGCTATTTTTTCCCTTCTTTTTCTTTCAACATTTTGGTGCTGAGGTTGGATCCAGGACTTTACACAGCTAAGGTCCTGTGCTAGCTCTGAGCTATATCCTGACCCCCCGGATGCCTACCCTTTAAGGAACGTATAAAGGGCCAGGTGCTCAGTGGCATAGTGCCTGCCTGGCAGGCGCAAGGTTGAGAGTTTGAGCCCCGGTACCACCAACAAACAAAGGACACACAGGACATGGGTAGATAAGGGGCAGGGAGAGGAGATCAGTGCACTTTCCATTTTTGAGTCACCTGAATGTATTACTTATTCAAACAAAATCAGGGCCAGGGGTGTAACTCAGTGGTAGCACACTTCCCTAGCATGCAGAAGATCCAGTCTGACTCCCCATAACGTGAAAAAAAAAAGGAAGGAAAGAAAGAAACCGTTTATCCAAAATTTCCCCTCCTCATCTTCCTCCCCTCCTCATCTTCCTCTCCCTGTCTCCCTGTCTCCCTGTCTGTCTCCCCATCTTCCTCTCCCTGTCTCCCTGTCTCCCCATCTTCCTCTCCCTGTCTCCCTGTCTCCCTGTCTCCCTGTCTCCCCATCTTTCTCTCCCTCTCTCCCTGTCTCCCTGTCTCCCGGGTCCCTGTCTCCCTCTGCCTTAGAATTGAACCCAGGGACTTGACCATGCGAGGCATTCTATCACTGAGCTATGTCCCAAATTTTTTCAAATAAATATAGAATACAGCTTCCTTAGCCCCTCTTAGCACCTACCAAATCCCTCATGGAGGTCTGGAAGTCTATTTTATTTTTTAATCCACTCTCCAGGTGATTCTGGTGTTTGGGAACTCCTGTCCTGGTCTTGGCTGCTTATACCATGCAGAAACGGTACCTCGTTTAGTCAGAAGTCAGCCAGCACCACCGAGATTCTTCCCTCACCTGAAAGCTCCCCGCTGTCACAAACAAAATCTCTTGGGAAAATTTCTCATCACACTGGGGCCAAACGGACTCCAGACCCATCCGCATTCTGACCGACCTCTTCTCCAGGACACACTTGGGTGCCTCGGCAGGACAGCTTCTAACATGGTCCCAGAATGGGACACACCTGCCCAGGGAAGGGACTTCGGGCCCCATCCCTCGCAGAGCAAGACTTTTCTCCCAGAACTCAGTCCGCATTTGCCCTTTCTACCAAGAAGGGCAGGCCATTCTGAAATGAGACGGTATATCGGCCACAGACATCTTATTCACTATGCCAGGGCCAGATTGGCCAGAATATCTGCCTCAGGCTAGGAGGTATTCGCGTCCTCCTCTCGCCTGTTTTCTTTTCTTTTTTTGCCATAATAGGGAGAGGATGGTGAGGACAATGGGAACAGATAACACCGTGAGGGGCCGGTGTGCACCCCAGTGTTATTCCAGGCACATTATTTTGTGTCCATTCATTTTATTGCCACAACAATCCTGAAGAGTCGGTACTATTACCCCGGTACTATTATTTTTACAGACGAAGCCACTGAGGCACAGAGGGATTAAGTAACTTACCCAAAGGATGTGGTGTTTTCTTTTTAGTCGGCACTGCCTATGAACGCGCCCAGGACTCTCGTGAATGCCTATTGGATGCTCTTTATTTCCCGGGGCCCTCTGCGCACACCCTCCCGGCTCATGCCTGTGCTCTCAGCCTCTCCTGACGACTGATTCCCGCTGCCTGCCAAACCCAACAGCCCTCCAGCCCACTCCCTGAGGACCTCGCTGAAGGACTAGAGCCACCTGATAAATACATTCCAGGGAGGTTGTCTGTGTGTACATATTTATGTACATGCAGCTTTTAAAGTAAAATTCTTATTTTAGAGTACAAATAGTGACCAGCTATGTGGTAGTAATAAATATCTGTGTATTAAAGATAATCTGCACCGGCCATGGTGGTGCACGCCTATAATCCCAGCACTCAGGAGGCTGAGATCCGAGGAGCGCTGTGAGTTTGAGGCCAGCCTGGGCTGCAAAGTGAGTTCCAGGCCAGCCTGAACTGCGTAACAAAACCCTGTCTCAAACAGACAAAAAATCTGAAAAATTTGAAACGATCTTCGGAGCCAGGCTGTGTGGCAGGGCCGGTGAGGTGATACACTGGAGACTTACGAACTTCATCGCACTCTGCAGATCACATCACGTAAGTCTTAGTCTAAGGATGGCCTGGCCTGGCTTAGTCCCCTGCTTGGGGGATACAGTGGGGGTTGACAGTAAGATATTTGGGGCTTCTTTACAGGAACCCCCAGAAAGCCCTCGGCTTGAGTCATGAGCCACACTGCTGAGCAGCCTCTGAGAACTCTGCAGTGGGCCCCGGGGTGCTGAGGGAAGGAGAGATATTTGGGGAGCCCTCTGTGATCCAAGATGCCTAGTTAAACACAGAACATTCAGTTACGCTTGAGTTTCAGATAGAGCCAATAGTTTCTAATGTAAGTATGTCCCAAATGGTTACACTCCTACTAAGAGAACGTTCGCTGTCTGTCTGACGCTCAGACTTACCTGGGCATACTGTGTTTTTATTTCCTAAATGTACAGCTGCCTGGAGCTCCCTCCTGCCTGCCCTTCTCTGCGTCCCTGGATGAGGTGGCCTGGCGCACTCGCCCTGAGCAGTCCACGTTCCCTCCAGTTCACAGTGCCTACCCAGCCCACACCATGGGAGGGGACGAGTGTCTGGGGGGCGGGGGGCTCACACCCATGTTTGACTGAGCCTTGAATGTAGGAGCCTACCTTTTTGGGAAGAAAACTGATTTGTTGGGAGTCTCCTGAGAGGACAGGAAAGCAGTGTCCCCAAATGGGTTTTAATTTCCCTAACTTCCGTTTTCCTTTATTTTTTAAAGCAGTTTCTCTATGTAGCTCAGGCTGGCCTTACACTCACAAGGTAGCCTAGGCTGGCTGCAAACTGGCAGCAATCCTCTTGCCACAGCCCGCTGAGTACTAGGGTTACTAATGTGCACCCCATCCCGAGCTCCTCACTCTTGTTGATTTTTCCTGATCCCAGAAGAAACAGGATGGAAATTCAAACATCACACAAAATCCCTCCAGCGGTAACTGCTACTAACACGTGTGACATGGGCCTGTAATCCCAGTTGGAGTTTTTTTGTACTAGGAATCCAACTCAAGACCTTGCACTTGCCAGCCAGGCACTTCTGCTGCTGATCTATATCCCCAGCCCAATCCCAGTCCTTGGGAGGCTGAGGCAGGAGGATCACTGTGAGTTTGAGGCCAGCCAGGACTACATGGTGAGACCCTGTCTCAAAAAACAAACAAATGAACAAAAATTTGATGGGTCTTCCTCCTGATTTTCTCTATAAATTTCATCATGGGTGGATATCTATCACCTCCATAAATAATAGCACTGTGTTGTACAGGCCGTTTTAAAACCTGCTTCTGTGTCACACGGTAGCAGGAACCTCTTTATGTGTATGTTCTTCCTTCGTGTTGCTCTGCCTTGTTTTTTAATATTTTTGAAATTTTAACCAATACAGTAACTTGTACGTGTTTGTGTGGCGTTTCAATACACGCATGCAACGTGTAATGATCAGATTATGGTAACCTGTATATCCATCACCTCAGACATGAGTAGTCTCTCGTGTTGGGAACATTTAAAAATCTACCAGTTATTTTTAAATATATACAATTAACTGTTGTCAACCACAGTTGTCCTACTGTGCCATGGAAGTCAACTTCTGCCCCTGTGTACCTCCGGGAATTGGCTTTGGACACTCTGTGCTCCTCTGAGCGTTTGAGGAATGATGAAACGTAGCTAGGCACACCGCACATGTTGGTGTGTGGCTTGCGGTGTCCCACCTTCCTGAGGCTGACCTGTCCACCCCTTCATGGGACCTTGTGCATGGAGTGGGAGTGGGGGGTCACTGAAATGGGCCCCAGAGCGTGGCAAAGACTCCTACAGATGTTCCTGTTATTGGCATGGGGAGACCCATACCCTGGGAGTCAGTCAAAGGCACCTGGGTCCGTGGTTCCATTGAGAGACCCTCTGACTCAGGCCGGTACTCAACTCCTAGCATCCTCATCGGGTCACCTGATGCCAGCACTGCCCAACCCCTGGGCAACGCCGCCAGAGCCTCCTGGCCTCAAACGGGTTGGGCAGCATTCACTTCCCGACGGGCGGGCTGTCGGGCGGGCGCTCTCCTCCCGACCTGCTCAGTCATTAGGCAAAGCCTCCCTGGCCGGCACGGTGACAGCAGCAGCAGGAGACCGAGCTGCCCCTCTGGGCGGCTCCCTCTGCTCGGAGGAGGCCCAGGCAGAAAGACGGATGCTACTGCCTCAGGTCCCAGCTGAAGTGAGTCTGGGGACCCAGCTGGAAGGTGCGGAAGGAGTGCGGCAGTGTGGGGGCTAACGCTGGAATGAGGTGGTGTGTGTATGTGTAAGAGAGATGGGCGGACACACAGAAGGGAGGGAAGCCAGGAGGGAGAGGTGTTGTGGGAGGGAAGTAGTCCTAGCTGAAACTGCAGGGCTCCTGTCAGGGCTCCCGAGGGAACCCTAGGTTCCTAGAGATGTCTCTCTCCATCTCTGAATAAGAATGGTTTCTCTGGGCTGGTGACAACTTTGTCCCCTTTCCTATCCTTAAAGTGGGCTGCTTCCGAGGAGGAGGCTGAACATGGGGATTCATAAGGTCCCCTCCCTTGAGCTAGCCATGATCTTCTCCCTGCCTTAGAAGTGACCAGAGGGCCAGGCCTGTTTAGGACCACTCTGGAGAGGGATGTTTGGGCAGTCCCTTTGTTTTTTTTTTTTTTTTTTTGGTGCTGGGAATCGAAGTCAGGACAGCGTGTTTGCAAGGCAGTTGCTTATGCCGCTGAGCTGAATCCCCTGCTCCGGCAGTCACTTTTTTATCCATGCTTCTTCATTTATTTCCTTGACCGGAGCCTGGAAAACCCTCTATGGAGGTGAATCCAGTAGAGGCAGTGGTGCATAGCTTAGGCTGTGTAGCCAGACTGTCTTGGGCTTAAATTCTGAGTATTCCCTATGCTGGCAGTGTGGACTGAACAAGTTACTGCAGCCCTGAGCCTCAGTTCCTCTGACTGTAAAATAGAGATAATACCTACTTCCCAAAGCTGTTGTCCGGATTCAATGAGGATGCAAAATGCCAAGCACATAATTAGTATTCAATAAATGGTTGCTGTTATAATTATTTATTATTAGCTCAACAGTGGTCCTGCCTGCCTGGGAAGGCTTTCTGCTTCTTCTTTCCCCCCAGTTTCCTAAGATACCAATGAGGATGCCCTTAGCATCTAATGCATGCTATCCCAGCTTAAATAGTCGGTGCTCAAACTAAAACATGTTCCTTGCGTTTCCTCTGCTGCGTTCTCACAAATGCCAGCACTCAACAGAGTCAGGCCCATCAGAGAATCTCAAAGGTGGGGAAAGCATAGAACAAAGAGAAAGGGAAAGAGGCAAGGAAGGGAAGAAGGGTCAGGGAACTGAGAGGGAGGAGAAGAAAGCCAGGAGGCAGCACTGTGTAGGTGGATGGCACAGCTCTGCTGCAGCACAGAAAATTGAAAGGACTGTAGCAGGCAGAGGCCATCAGTGCAGGGCTGGGGGGTCCTTTGAATTCCTTGAACCCCTATTTTCCTAGAACTCAAATGGAAAATCAAACCTCTTTGAGGCAGGAGGATCGAAGCAGGTTTAAAGCCAGCCTAGGCTACACAGTGAGTTCAAAGCCAGCTTAAAGGACAAAGCAAGACCCTGTCTCCAAAAAGAGTCAAACCTCTCCTGTCTTCCCTCAATCATTCATCCTAAGGACAGTGGTTCCTGACTAGGCACCCACCCTACAAACTGACCCTAGCAACGTTCTCTTCAGCAGCTGCAGAATTTTCCCCCCTCCCTCCTGTCTCACTCTGTCTTCCTCCTCCTCCCTTCCCCATCTTCCCTTCCATCACTTTCCCAAGCGACCTTGGGCAAATCATTCCCCCTCTCTAGACTTAAATCTACTCTTCTATAAAGCTAAGAGATCTGAGCAACTATTTTGAAGATAACAATATGTAATATAGTCACCACTGTTAATTTCCTATCAGTTTGTTTCAAAGTCCTATATCGTTTCTGTTTTGTTTTTATTGTTTTCTTTTAATCTCTTTAAAATAAAAAAAGAGATTCAACTCAATGATCACAGTTCCCCCTCCAACATTTTATTTGCTTTCATTCTCTTACCTTCCTTTACCCTCACTTTTCAGTTACCCAAACAATGTGAGCTATTGATTGCCGATCTTCCTTTAAAAACCTTTTTCAAAAAAATTTATAAATGCCTTGTAGGCTCTAAAATTTCATGAAAGACTTCCCTATCACTGCTTATCTCTAGGGTCATAAACTCAGTACTTAGTAAATAGCAGTGTTCAGTAAATATTTGCTGAATAATCCCAGCATTTAGGAGGCTGAGGCAGGAGGATCCCTGTGAGTTCAAGGTCAGCTTGAGCTACATAGTGAGTTCAACACCAGCCTAGACTACATAAGGAGACCCTGTCTCAAAAAAAAAAAAGTCTGTTGAACAATTGGACAGGCAGATGGATGGAAGGATGAATAGAATTGCTACCATATACTTTTGGGTGATTATAACATACAGAGAATGTTAGCAGTTGATTGGCCTAAGAAAATCATGGTCTTCCTCCTTCTGTTCCTATCTCTTCTTATCTCCTCCCTTCCTCTCCATCAGGAGACAGGGCTCCACCTGGCCTGTTGTCTGTAAAAAAAAAAGGAAAATCATGGTCACTCTGATAATAACTATGTTTAGATGTTTATAAGTGAAATGAAATGAAAACAGAGAAACACCAGAATCATCATCTTAATTTTTATCCATTACACGCCGCTTACCTAATCTATTGTCAGGCTGTTATCAAGGGGATATCAGTTTTAGAGCAGACACATGACGGGGCTCTAAATCCGATATGGGAGAAGGAGGAGTGAGGACTGGGCCTGTGTCGCCTCCAGTGATACCTCCTTACCAGTGACGCCTCCCATTTACCGAGCACTACTGTGTGTCACACCCTTCAGTCACACGAACTCACTTAAATCTCCTCTGCGTCCAAGAGGAGGATGGCAGTATTATTTCCAGCCTCACTTTGCAGATGGGAAATTGAGGTTCAGGGTCAAACAACTTGACCAACATTATGCAGACGGCAAGGGGATTTGACCCGAGCTCTGCCATCCAAGTTCTTACCCCCCATACACACATGGGGGGCCGTCCTGACCAGTCAGGGATCAAAGCTGGAGACTGCGCGGAGGTCTCGGGACTTTCTTCACGCTCCCAAGATTCCTGTCACCACCTCCACGCATTTTCCCTCTTAGAAGACTTTTTCAACTTGACAAAACAGACTTGGGACCAAGCTGATAGAGAGGAGAGGCTCCAAACAGTTTGTGATCTTATAGCTTGTCCTTCCTAGTAGCTAATTCTGTGCCCCTCATGTCATCTGTCAGGCCTGGCGGCTGCCACACAACTCTACCTTGTCAGTGCGTCTTAGGGTCTTTCATTTGTCACTCATGAAAAATGTATCAGTAATAAGCAATCGTGGCCCCTTCCAAGGAGGCTGCTGTAGAGAACATGCCCTAGATACCTTCTCACCACACGCAGCTCCCGCCGACTTTTGTGGCCATTTCCAAACCCTAAGACAGGTCCTCCAAGGATCTGAAAATCCTCCCTGCCGAGGTTAGTCAGAGGTTCCCTGTCCCCGACAGCCCCATAAAAAGAGGGATGACCGTGACGTGGTGGGTGTGTGACTACACAGAAGGCCAGCAGGTGTTCGCACGTGCACGTTCTGAGCTTTATTCCTAAGACAGTCACTGTTTCATAGCCACACTCAGCACAGAGGAATGCACTCCAGTGACTGGAGGAAATCGCATGAATCAGCTCGCCCCACTGAGAGGGAGGCTGAGGGACAGCAGCAAACACCTTCTGAGAAATGGCCTCTTGGAGCGCAGGCCCAGCCTGAAGACTGGGCTGAGGCTGGTGTGCATCCTCTTAGCTCCCTTTGTCCTGGGTCTTCCTGCCTTCACTTGAGTACAGACCCGGAAGAGGCGAGGCGGTGACCTCACCGTGAGCCGTGTCACGTCGAGGTGAGACATCGGGTATTTCAGGAATTCGCACACATCCTTCCAGCGTCCAGGGTGCTGGGCTCTCTCATGTGTCCCCCGGTGCCCCTGTCCGGAAGTGCCTGTGCACCTCCTCCTAAGAGTCTTAGGCTCCAGCTCTTAGCTCGAGGTTCAGTTCAGGTAGGCCGGTGAGGTGAGCAGCAGAAGGAGGGAAAGTACGCCAGGAGTGGGGAGAAAAGGAAGCACAAGAGGTGGCCTAAGCTGGCCGGGGAGGCTGGGCAGGGTGGGGCGAGCGGAAGTGAGGGCGGGGAGAAAGAGAGGGCGACTGGGTGTTCACGTCCCTGCCCTCTGCCCCTCCACAGCTAAGCCCTGCCTTGTCCGAGGGGCCATGTCTGAAGGGGAGAGCAAGGACAGCTCGGGCAGCGAGTGCCCAGTGTGCTACGAGAAGTTCCGGGACCTGGAGGGTGCCAGCCGGACGCTGAGCTGCGGCCACGTGTTCTGCCATGACTGCTTGGTCAAGTACTTGCTGTCCACCCGGGTGGATGGGCAGGTGCAGAGGACCATCATCTGCCCCGTCTGCCGCTATGTCACCTTCCTCAGCAAGAAGAGCTCCCGCTGGCCCTCCATGCTGGACAAGGGCTCACAGACCCTGACTGTGCCCATGGGCCTGCCCGGGCCCCTGCCCTCCGCACCCTCCCCGGACCGCGCGGCCCACACAAACCCCTTGGCCATCTCCCAGCCGGTCTGGAGGTCATCCTCGAGCCAGGGGGCCCAGCTGCCCTTGGACCTGCTGCCCAGCCTGCCCCGAGAGTCGCAGGTCTTCATCATCAGTCGCCACGGGATGCCCCTGGGGGAGCAGGACAGCGTGCTGCCGCGGCGCAGCCTGGCAGAGCTCTCGGAGGTGTCCCCGGCCCCCAGCGCCCCCCGCTCCTTCTGCTGCCGGTCCCGGGCTCTCCTGCTCATCACCCTCATCGCCGTGGTGGCGGTGGTGGCCGCCATCCTGCCCTGGGTGCTGCTGGTGAGGAAGCAGGCCTGAGTGGTGGCAGGGACGAAGCAGCGGAAGGAGGCCGGGCCTGGGCGCCGCTGGCCGTGGCCTGGGCAGGAGCAGACTAGGTGCTCCGAAGCTCTGCGGAGGGCTGAGGCAGTGGGCACGGGGTGGGGTCCACCGGAAGTATGCTGGCTGTCTCCTCACACACACACACACACACACACACACACACACACACACACACACGCACCCAGTGGGGGCTTAGGCTTGCCGGCAGGCTGGGGGCTGGAGCTCCCTGCGGCTAGAACTGAGCTGAGATACCTACATGGCCTTCTATGTATGCAAATAGCCCTCCTCTAGGCTGGACGAGGGCTGGTCCCCACCCTCTGATGGGCACCTTACCTGCCAGATGACCTGGCTGAAGCCCAGTGTGACCCCCTGGGGACAAGGAAGCTCTGCTGGCCTATGTCCTGCTAGCTGCGGGCCTAATGGCAGACCTTGTACAAGCCAGAATTCCCACCTAGGATTCTGTTGTTTGGCCTCTGGCACAAACAGGAGGTCAGTGCGGAAGTCACACCATGGTTTCCTGGAATGTTAGCCCCACACTTGAGCCTTGGAGTGTCCCCCCCCCAGTCCTCCTGCCTCTGACCCACCAGTCTGCAATGTCTTCCCTGAGTGAGAAGCTGATCTCAGAGATTTCTGGAGGAATAACACAGAAGGAAAGAGCAAACGCACATCAGGAGGCAGGGCTGGTGACAAGAGGCCCAGGTCAGCAGAATGGCCATAAACAGAGCCAGCGCTTTTCCAGAACCTTCCAGGCCCAAGGAATGGACCAGATGTTGAGTCTTGGGATTCTCTGGGTTGGAGCAGAAGACAGGGTGGAGGGGACGCTTGACAATGTGAGACCTGAGTCACCTGTGAATTATGTGGGCAAACTAACCCCTGGGGGCTCCGCTCTCCCTCCCTGCCCAAGTCCTCCTCCTCATGACCCAGCCAGTCATTGGAGGCCGCACTAGCCAGGCCAGTTCCTCAGGTAGATTCACAGGCTGAGCTGGGCGAGGAAGGGTGGGGAGGACAGCACCTAGGCTCGTCAGGGACTCTGCTGTCTCAACAGATGCTGAGAGTCAGGCGCTGTCAGCTGCTTGCTCGACACTAGGGCCTATTTATCTGGGGACCACAACTGGACTGTGCTGGGGACCCTTGATAAAACACCCCAGAAACGCCTTGGGCTGGGTTAAACTGGGTCTTGTCAGAGGAACAAGTATTAGGGAACAGTTATTGGCTCTTAATTGAGGCCTGCAGTCAATGAAGGCCTTATGACACTAGAACAACAACAACAGACCCCCCAGCTAGCCTCATAAATGGGGGAGGGGTCAGCACCCCAGGGTGTCACAGCTGAGCACCCACAGTCTGTATCACCCCTTGTCGAGGTTTGCCACCTGGCCGTAGCTGTCGTGTGGGAGTCATGGGGAGTGGGGTCTACACCACAGGAGATGTTCACCACAGGAGGGGGCCACCTTGCAGCTCTGCCTTCCAAGACTAGAGAGGAGCACATGGGGTGGGGGGCTGGCTGGATCCAGGGGCGATACTTATTATAGGAACAAAAATAATGTTAACTTCACAAAGACTCTCCTGAGCCTGTCTTCTGCTCAGCCAGCCTGCTTTTAACAATGTCATGAATTTCTAGGGACCTGATTTGAGTCTTTTCAACTGCTGTTGTGTTTGCTGAGAGCTTCTTTCCCAAGACCCACGGTGTTTTCATATCCTTTACCTGTGAATTGTAGGTGACACTTCTTTTATTTTCGAAGAATGTCAAAAGCTATTTTTTAAATAAAGCTATGTATTTTCTCAAAGATTCCAGAGACTTTGTAATGTATGTGGGGAGCTCTGGGCTTGGACTTGTAGCATAAATGTTGCATGAAAAAGACACTTTAAAATCAGAAATGTAGGGTTGGGGATTTAGCTCAGTGGCATAAGCACTTTCCTGGCAGGCACAAGGTCATGAGTTTGATCCCCGGTACAAAAAAAAAAAAATCAGAAATGTAAATGTAAATTGATTCAACCACCCTTGTTTATTTTTTTATTTTTGGTACTGGGGAGCAAACTCAGAAACTTGTGCTTGCCAAGCAGACGCTCTGCCATTGAGCTATATCTATATCCCAACCACTTTTATAAAAGAAATATAGATTAAAATTTCTGCTGGCATTCTGTTTTTACCGGTTAGCTTGTCAAACCCACTGAGGATGATGGGAATATATACTGGTAAAACCTTTATCAAGAGAGATTTGCCATTACCTATCAAAATTTCCACTTTAACCCAGAAGTTCCATTCTAGAAATATATGTACATACACTCAAACATCTGGCAGTGACATACACAGTGTTATATAATTTCAGCATTATCTGATGTAGCAAAGGACTGGAAAAACCCTAAATATTAACAGACAACTAGTAGCTGGACATGATGGTACATAACTGTAATCCCGCACTCTGGGAGGCTGAGGCAGAAAAATCACAAGTGTGAGCCCAGCCTGGGGAACTTTTCAAATTAGCAAGACTCTGTCTCAAAAGTTAAAAATTAACACAAAGGGCTGGGGATGTAACTCAGTGCAAAGGCCCTGGGTTCAATCCCCCAAACAAGAAAAAGGAAGGATTCTAAGGGTGACGCAGAACATCTCTGATATACCAGACCTGAGTTCGGTTCCCAGTGTGTGTACACACCAGGCATGACAAATCAAACTGAGAAGTATGAGAAGCTAAAGATATCTTCAGTGTTCACGCCTGCTGCCTGGTAGGGAGACTGCCCCAAGATCATTTGAGAACTGCCAAACCACAGATCCTACACTTCAGGAGTGTCAAGGTGCTGGCTCTGGGCTGCTTTATCTGGTTAGAAGACATCTAATGCTTAATAAACACCCAAGAAGGCAAAATGTTTAATCTCGATGATCCTGTTTCTGTGCATTTCTTTGGTCCCTATGTTTATTTTGACTCCCGTCTCTATACTTGCTTTTCCTCCTCCTCCTCCTCCTCCTCCTCTTCCATCTTCTCCTCCTCCTTCTTTTTGGTACAGGGGTTGAACTCAGGACCTCGAACTTGCCAGGTAGGCTGATGCCTGCTGAGCTGTATTCCCAGCCCTGTTTTTTTCTTCCTAAATACAAAGTTTTGCTTAAAGCTAACACCTTAGGTTAGGGCACTGCAGGACAACAATATCAGGTAGAGGATGACAGACAGACAGCTGGCTGGGTGGGTAGATACTGGCTACACAGACAAAGAAAGAACCCTTGAGGCTAACTCTAAACTCTTGCTGTTCTCTTTCTCCGTTTGTCCAGAGGCACCAGGCATTGTGTACACACACACACACACACACACACACACGCGCACACACACACACAGAATGCTCCACCAGCCTCTTGGGGACAGGTTATTAAGACTCTTTGTTGATGCAACTGTCTCCTTCCAGGCAGTGTTCCTTCCTTCAGGGAAAGCGCGATGGTACGGATCTTGGTTTCTTCACCCTAACACAGAATTTAGTAAATAGTAAGAGCTGGATATAAGATAAACTTTTTCTTTCTTTTTTTTTTTTTTGGTATTTTTGTTTTTGTTTTTGTTTGCAGACAGGGCAGTCCAGGCTGGCCTTGAACTCACTATGTAGTCCAAACTGGCCTTAAATTTGCAGAGATCCTTCTGTCTCAGCCTCCTGAGGGCTGGCATTATAGGCATGGTACTGCCACACCCAACAAGATAAACTGTATGTAATGTCTATCTGCACCTATGAATGACTGAATGAATATAATAGTTTGGTGTCTAGAAAAAAGTTTAGTTTGCTTTAGGCGTGAAGTGTGTCCAAGGGCTCCCTAAAATGACCCTAAAGAGCCAGTTGAAGGGCCTTTTTCAACCGGGTAACGTGTGGGGAAAGAGGGCAGCCAGGCTAGGTTACAGCGGAGCAGCAGGGTGGAGCAGGCTGTATCTAGGCTGCTGGAAATCGGCTTCTCTGCAGACAGTTTGTAGCTCAGCCGTCGTCTCCCCGTGTGAAGCGGCTACGTCGTCCAAACAGTGAGCTGAAAGGTTAATCCTGATGACTCGGTGTTGTGGGAAGGGGAGGAGGAAAGGAGACCCAGAAAAAGCAGGAAAATGTCAGCGCGTGGTGGAAGTTGAGGAAGTAACATGAGCCGTTTGTGGGAGGGGAAGGTGTTCAAAAAGGCCTAAAGAAGGAGCCATCCTAACACAGTCATCCCACATGGTCTAGCGGTT
>PVJX010006765.1:0-75359 GCA_004027295.1 Dolichotis patagonum
ACAGTGCTCAGCCCAAGGACAAGGGCAGCACACCGAAGGTGACAAGAGAAAAGACCGTAGTTATTTGCTAACATTATAATGTGACTGTGCTGCTCACTTAACCAGTTCTAAAGCCACTTTTCCTTGAAACTGGTGCTATAATAATAAAATCTTCCTCATTATTTGGATGAGTGGAACTGAGGTTTTCTTCTCTTTCACTCAGAGACTTCTGAGCAGATGGACAGGTGACTGGGCTCCAAATGTCACACATAGTTCGAATTCCTATTACCAATTGCTCAAGTGAGTTTATAATAATGTAGTACATTTTGCACTGGTAAATACAAGTGAGAAATTATTTTTAAAAGAGTTAAAATACTGTTAAAATAGTACATATTATTCAATAGGGTTATATGTATCAGCAATATATTATATCCTCCCAAAAGGATATAATACATATTTAAAAGAATATACATAGTTAACTAAAAAGCAACTTCCAAAAAATGTTATCTCAGAGTTAGGACACTTATGTACTTATGTCTCAGAGAGTAAGAATTTATAAGGGATCAGAGAAAGTTACTTGTGACTAATTTGTGATATTTAGTATACATATTTAGTACTACTGAATCAATACTACAGTATTCATTTATTCCTAAGGCATGCAACATACTCCTAAGATCGTGCTTAAAATATTATTTGGATTAAAAATTGTTTGCAAACCAGTTGGTTTTGTGATGGAGAGATGACTATTTACCTCTTCTAAGGTTTTGACTTATTTTAATATATCACTATCCCTACCTCTTAATTATCTCTTATGATGTCTAAGGGAGAATAAAATTTTGCATGCGAGTAATACATAACACATAGTCACTACATTATTTTAAAATACACACTGAAAAATGGGATGTACATTAGTTCCTATTTTTATCAGATGATTGTATTACAAATAAATATGGCTACCAGAGAGTTTTAATTTCTAACTTTGTACATAATTAAATCAACAGCATCAAATTTAGCTGGTAGCTTTAGTTAATTATTTTGTCTCCATATCAGATAACATTCAAGTGAAGTGAGTATCTCATGAATTACCACCAAAATTATCTTTCAAACTTATGCACTAGAAATTTATAAAATCTTCTTTGAAAATACAATTGAGGTGTTTGAATATTCCAATTTTGACAGAGTGAAAGTACAAGCATTTCTAAATGATAATGTGAGATTCCAGATTAGAATTAATTCAACTTCCTATTTCATTGCTCCTGGAAACCTGTTAAAAATGAAACATCACTTTTTCTAGCTACAAATGATTATTAGGTAAATTGCAGTGAGACAATTATAAATAACTGGTAAGAAGCCATGGCATTGTGTATGTCTGTTTTCAGGGACACTTGTAATTAACCTGACCTTTGCTTCTGACTGAAAACTATACCCGTGAAGTTACAGAAAACAATATTAGTTCTTGTGGAAGAAAAGTATTAACCAAGTTGGACTTCTTCGCCTCGCTAGTCTGAGTCTCCCATCCTGTCTACATTCATGCACTGCGATACTTAAGGAATAAAATATATCATTTGTAGTTGCTATTGGGATACTTAGAGAAATGAAACATCCATGTGCTGACCTAAATGATTTATTTCTTATTTAAATGTTTTTGAGTGAATTTACAGTATGGCCAAACTTATCTCATGACATTCAATCACTATGAATATTTAGCTGATACTAAGAATCTAATTGGCATTTCTGTGTGATATGAGAAATACATCTCTTAAATATGCATAATTAATCATTTATTAAGAGAATTTTAATAGCAATTAAAATAGAATCTTTAATTGGTAAGTGTGTAGAGAGTATATATTCCTATAGTGTTTGTTGGAAAATAGAAACAAAAAGAACAACGACTCCCATTTTAGTTAAAGACACTTCTGTTAAAGGACTAGTGCAAAAGATTGTTGCTCCCTCTACAACACTCAAAGTAAAACATAAAAATAAAACAGAAGTACCATGTAATTTTAAATCCATCAGAAAAGTCTGATGATGTAAAGAAACTAAAGTGAATTTAAGACATTCCCAGAGAGGAAACACAAATATCTGCTTTCATGGATGACAATAGTAGGAAAAAAGGAATCCTATGGACTCTAAACTACAGAACAAGTCACCTAAATTTTTTGTCCTATCGATCTTCAGTGAGTAATTGGAGAGCATGCTGACTGCAAGGACAGGGAAAGAAGACTGAAATACCAGCACAGGCAGTACAGACTTTACTGAAAGTCAAATACTACCATAGGAAAAGTTAGTAATACAAAGAGAGATTAGATGAGGTACACAAAGTTATATACTACCATACAGAACATGCTTAAGTAAATGCAAAGGAATTGAAATTATCCTATACATGTTAGCTGACCATAGTGTGATAAAACTTGAGATTAATGACAGAAGAAACCACAAAATATCAATAAACATGGAAATCAAATAACATCTTCCTGAGCAACCAGTAGGTCATAGATGAAATTAAAGAAGAAATTAAATGTTATCTAAAATCATACAAAAATGCGAATGTAACCTCTTGGAACCTGTGGGATGTAATGAAAGCAGGAAAATTTATAGCAGTGAATTATCACATTAGGAAAATAGAATGATCACAAATAGCCTAATGATGCACCTCAAGCTTCTAGAAAAAGAGGAGCAAGTCAAGCCCAAAGCCCACATAAGGGAGGAAATTATGAAGCTAGAGTAGACATTAATGCAATTGAGACAAAGAAAACAATACAAAGAGTTAATGAATTGAAGAGTTGTTTCAATTCATGCAATGAGGAATGCCAAAAGTAAAAATCACTACAGATCCTGTAGAAATTCAGAAGGCCATGAATACCTACTTTGAAAATCTTTACTTTCATTGGACAGAAAATACAGAAGGACAGATTCCTAGAAGTGTATGAATTATCAAATCTGAATTGAGAAGATATAAAAATAACACAATATCAATTAGTGCAATTGAAAATGTGAAAAAAAGAAGATGTAATATAAGACTTACCAACAAAGAAAAATTAGCCAGAGCAATTAAACAAGAGAGAGAAACAAAAGGAATAAGGATAAGAAAGGAAGAAATTAAATTACCATTAATAGCAGATGTCTTGATACTGTACATAGAAGACCTCAAAAAATCCACCAAAAGATTTCTAGAATTAATAACCAAATTTTTTAACATATCTGGATACACTGTCTACACTCAAAAATCAGCAACATTCCTGTACACAAAAAAACATACTCACTGAGAGAGAAATTAGAGTAACTTCACCCTTTAAAATAACATCCAAAAAGTGAAATACTTAGAATAAATCTTAAAAAGGTAATAAAAGATCTACAAATTGAAAATTGCAGCACTTAGACAAAAGAGATTGAAGAGAATGTCAAAAAATGCTCATGGATAGGAAGAACCAATATTGTGAAAATGGCCGTACCTGCAAAACTGTTTTACAGATTTAATGGAATCCCAGTCAAAATGCCATCAACATAACTCACAGGTCTAGAGAAAACAATCCTAAAATTCATCTGGAGACAGAAGAGACCTAAATAGCAAAGGCAAACCTTGGCAACAAAGGCAAGGCAGGCAGCATCACAATCCTGGACTTGAAATTATACTATAAAACTGTGATAAAATCATGGTATTGACAAAAATACACATCTGAGGATCAGTGGAACAGATTAGAAGATGCAGCCACACTACAAACCCATGCAGCAACCCTATCTTTAGCAAAGCAGCCAAACATGTTCCCTAGAAGAAGCACAGCCTCTTTAACAAATGGTGCTGGAAAAACTGGCTTCCCACATGCTAAAGACTAAAACTAGACCTGTGTCTATCACTAGGCACTGAATTAAAGTCAAATGGATCAAAGATCTAAATATTAAAATAGAAAAACTAAATCTACTGGAAGAGAAAGTAGGTAGAAATCTTGAAGACATAGAGGTTGGCAGAGAGTTCATGAATAAAAACTAAACAGCATGGAATATACTTCAAAGAATCAGCACCTGGAATCTCATCTTATTAAAAAGTTTTTGCACTTCAAAAGAAATCACCAACATAGTGAAAAGAAACCCCCCCCAAAGAATTTATAGCTAATTGTCCCTCAGACAAAATATTTCTATCTAGAAAGTAAAGAACTAAAAAAAGGTCAGGCCCTCCAAATTCAAAGATTCTATCAAAAAATGGGTATCTGAGATGAATACACACTTCTCAGATAAAGAAATGCAAATGACAAAGAAGTCAATGAAAAGATGTTCAACATCATTGATCATTTGAGAAATGCAAACTAAAACAACACTGATATTCCATCTCATCGCAGAAAGAAATCAAGTGATAACAAATGCTGGTGGGGCTGTAGGGAGAAAGGAACCCCTCTCCACTGTTGGTGGGAGTACAGATTGGTTCAAACATTATAGAATCAGTGTAAAAATTCCTCAAAGAACTAGGATTAGAGGTTCCATTTGACTCAGGAGTTCTCCTTCCGGGTATTTTCCCAGAAGAATTAACAACATCATACCACAATGATATATGAGAACCAATATTTACACCAGCACAATTTGTAATATTTATATCTTGGAAACAACCCAAATGTCCATTAATAGAGGAATAAATAGAAAAGATGTATTTTTTATATAATGGAGTATTACTCAGCTTTAAAGAATGATAAACTTGAGGCTTTTCCAGATAAATGGTTGCAAGTAGACATCATACTCTTAAGTGAAATAAACATATTTGCATGTATAAACATCATATTGTCTGTTTAGTGTAAGAAGCTGAAAAAGTAAATAAGATCCAAAATCTACCATAGATATTGTGAAAGGGAAAGATAGTGCTCAAAAGCAAAGAACAACTGGGGTGGGGAAAAGGAGAGAAGGAAGAGAAAAGAATATATATATATATATATATATATATATATATATATATATATATATATAGCTAGGATAACTATAGTACTATAGTACTAATTTCTTTTAGTTCATTGAAAAGAATGGCTTGTGCTTACATTGTTTGACCAATTTTGCATACCTATATCTTATAATCTGAGCAACTACTGTGATGTAACAATATACAATATATTAACCATTATTAGTTTCTTATTATCCTATTTTGAAATTCTGCATCACTGTTTCTATATTTATTCCTTTTTTTAAAAAAATCAAAACTGTGTGTGGTCAAAGAGGAAAAAATAACTTAGGGAAATTTTTTTTTTGTCTTTTTGAGGCAGGGTCTCGCTTTGAATTTCAGACTGGCCTTGGGCTCACTTTGTAGCCCAGGCTGGTCTCGAACTTGCCACAGTCCACCTGCCTCAGCCTCCCAAGTGCTGGGATTACCGGAGTGCCCCCCACACCCGGCTGCAGGACATAGAAATTTGAATCTGCTGAAAAATATATACCAATATATACATAACCATAAAATATTTTAAAATCAATTTATTCACAAACATATACATGTGTGTATACATATAAGCATTTATGCATGTGGTTTTTCTCTGGTGACTAAGGAAAAATAATGAAAATATATCATAAGATTACTGCATGCATATAAATATATACGGAAAAATAAGAGACAAATACATGAAGAGGGAAAATGGACTTTTACCATTTCAAGGTTCTTACAATGCTCAGAAAATTAGTCTAATACTATTATTTAAAAATAGACTGAAAAATTAAAATGTGTACAATATTGTCAGGAGCTCTGTCTAATATACTCCTAAATTCTTTAATTAAAATTCATGCACAAGATAAATTGATATATTAAAAAACATTTGCTCAATCAAGAAGATGGGATATGGAAACAAATGAACAAAGAACATAGAAAGATTATAGAAGGTACACGTCAATATGATAAATTTATATCTGAGAATATAAACACTACATTAAATGTAAGTGAGCAAAGACATGTTTGAAATTACAGAAATCAGACTGGATTACAAAAGAACCAGTTATACCATGTTTAGAAGAAATTGACTCTAAGAAACAAGGCAAGCTGAAAACAAGACAAAAACTATTTTTCTATGCAAGCAATAAGCAGTAAGGAACTGGTGTGGGTGTCTTGATATCAGACAAAGTAGATTTGGTAGTAAAAGCCGTGCTAGAGATAAAAAATATTTTGTAATGGTGCATTAGTGAATTTTATAAAAAACAACTTAAATATGTATTATATAAATAAAGAATTTCAAAATTCAGGAATACAGGAAGACAGAAAAAACCAACAATTAGTTGGACTTCTCAAAAGCAAACAAAATATGGTTATAACTTCAAGAAGTCTTTATAGTGGTAATAGAAATAATACGTATAAATGCAAAAATAATTCAATTTAGGATCTGATTATGCTGAACAAGTATTACAGAGTTTTGTGAGATAGGAAAAATATAGTATTAGTCTGAGTTAAATTTCAAATGCATGATACAAATAATGTCTGTGACAAAAAAGTAGAAGAGTTCAGGGTATATTTGCATTTTTACCTCTTTTGATCTGCTTAGAGCATAGAAAACTCTAAATGGAGTAAAAATTAGAGTTTAAAAACAACATGTAATTAAATACATAAATTTAACAAGAAATCACTAATTGAATGAATACAATCATGAAAATTAGGACATAAATTTATTTCACCTCAAAAATAAAACTCCATGCGTATGGAAAAAAACAAGCAAAAAAAGTGATAAAAATATGTCTGCAAATGTTGGAAATGAACATTTACCTCCTATGGTCCATAGAATGAAACACTTCAAGGAAATCACATTAAGTAGTTGAAGAAAACCTCTCTTGCAAATAATGCTAATTTGGTAACCAGGCAATATCATATTCTCGCAAATCTTTTTATCCATATATGCAGTGACTTATATTTCCAAATTACTGGTGATATCAAATAACTTGACTTAGAATGTAAAGATGTGAAAATTGAAATTTGAGCTATTAATACTATACTATAAAGTAGGAAGATAATGATCTATGCTAACATGAGACTACATACTAGAAAAAGTGCTGTATTTTGTTAGACCTGAAAAAAAAACCAAGATGATATTGAAATATGGTACATGATTCCCAAATCTTCAAACAATGTATACTTTTTTTTCCTCAACAAACCTTCATACTACTGAAAGTCACAACGAATAATGAAGATATTGAGATCAAAATCACTTCAGGACAACATCAGGAATCGTATTTTCCTACAGCAATTGAAGGATTGAGGTTTTATTTACCCTAGGAATGCAGGTGAAGTCAACTAGAATGAAGAAATCTGTTTGTATTCCAGTGCATAAGATGTAATATGTTGCTATAGAGATTAACACTTTATTGTGGGAAACTGAGAAATCTGGAGGGCCCTCAGGAGTAAAACCAATTTGTGAAAATTGTGGGATTTACATAAAAATTAAGAGAGCTGAAGTCATGAATGCTTTGGCTTGGGCTATTAAAAATGGCATTGGATATATGCAATGTATGTATTATCTACCTCAGTAACACCACAAAAGAAGAAATATTTTGGAAAAGGAAAACATAAAAATTCACTCATTATATATTATGTGCTATGTTAATTAAACATTACTTCAAAAAGTTCTTAAAATAACCTATTAAATATTATTTCTATTGTATCAATAGAATTGAGATGTAAGATTTTACTTGTCCTATTGAAGACCGCTCAAATTGTACGTATAGAAACCTCTGAAACTAAAATCAGTAAGTCTCTAAAACTATTAGTAAGTTAGTAAACCTTGAATAAATTTATGTGTATGCAAAATAAATGTTACTTGTTCTCTAATGTTATTTGAGATCTGAAGAAGCCAGAGAAAAAGTAAACTGTGTAATGTGGGTTGTTTGTTTGTTTTAATTGGGCCATTTGCCAAGACACAGCATAAAAAGTAAAGTATATTATAGGATTGAAAAACTATACTTTAAATACACAGATTTGGTATGTTCACAATGTTTAAAAATGAACATTTCTACTGTATGTGAGGACACATACTTATAATCCCACACAAGAGTGGTAGTTAAGATATTTCAGTTCAAGTTCAGCCTCTACAGTATAGTGAAACTTGGCTCAAAAACAAACAAAACAAAACAAAACAAAAATCCCATACAATCCCTAAAAAAAACCCATAATAAACATTTCTAAAATGATGTTGGAAATAGCATATGTATGAAATTTAGGATAGGTATGATAAGAGATTATAGGAGGCAGGACTATATCTAGTGTGTTTTGTGTATCTAATACTTTGCACATTAATATGTTTGGCAAATAAATGATGCCAATTTCCGGTTAGTGACCATAATCTATAAACGGAAAGAAATGTGATGGGCTTATAATTTTAGGGCTAAGATCAGGGAATTTTAAAATGTACTTAGGTTGTTCAAATAGAAATTTTGTCTTCTATTTTTTTTCTTTGAGACAGAGTCTCACCATGCAGTTCAGGATGGCCTTGAGATTACTATATACCCCAGGATGGTCTCAATTTGCAACAATTTCCTGCCTCAGCCTCCCGAGTGCTGGGATTACAGCCATGCACCACCAAGTCTGGCTCAAACAGAAATTTTGAAAACTAGAGTTAAACTAAAAAACAGAAATAAAATAGTTGTAAAATAAACTAAAAAGTAGAAATAAAATTTAACATTTGTCAAATGTTATTACAAAGTAATTGGACAAGATTTTAGAGAACATTTAATTGTATTTTACAAGGAATAAATGGAAAATTTTAGAGTTCCTGAATTCTATATTATATGTAATGCAGAATGTTGATTTAGTTGTCAGAATAGAACAAGTCATTGCAAAGAAGAGGCTGGTTAGGAATAGCAAAGATAATGTAAGTTATCAATCCAAAGCAAATGTTCTCAAATGTTGGAGTCACCCATTTGCCTGTACTCTTAAAAAATATTCTCTTAGAACATCAAGACCTTCTAGACTTGTGCAAGTTGACAATCATTGAAGTGGATCTCTGGAAAAACAGTTTGCTCTTAGCAGTAGCTGTGACTCAAATGGCTTTGGATTTATTAGACAATGGAGATTCAAGTGGTACCTTGGTTTATGAACTTAAAAAGTTTTACAATTTTGGAGAAGTGGACAGTGTGTGTTTGTGTGGGGAAAACGGTTGTGGTTATGTTTATAACACAGTGGAGTTTGGGAACAAAGGCTAAATTTTTATCTAGAACATTTTTTTGTGAACCAAATTGTTGCTAATAGAAGCATTCATGAACCCAGGTATTATTGGATCTGTTTCACTTTTATTTTTCTGTTGTAAATGAAAATATTTTATGTAATTATATAGTTTTTTTTAAAAAATCAAATGTTACTGTATATAGGTTGTATTTTAAATAGAATGCTTATATAATGGAATCAGTTGAAAATATATTTTAAAAAGGAAGGTACTTTTAGAAAATAATACATAAAAAATATTTTGTCAAAAGAAAATAATAAACCAAGAGAAATTATTCTTGCCTGAGTTCCTCTGTCTCCACAACATCATTTTTGAGACTCTTGTGTTTTTTTCAATACATGCTCCTTTTGGAAGGTGTTAACTCTCTGCTCAATGTCAATTATTGGTTTGAATGTTCTCTCCAAAGCAAATGTGAAATTTTTTCTCATCTTTGTTTACCACAGTTTTCTAAATTTTTATATTGTCATCCCTTACGTGGAGACTTTTAAAACACTTCTTTCCTAATTGCTCCTCTTAAAGTGTCAGTACTGTGGACACGCCGTATGTTTGTTATGTAACATAGGGCTATTTGTGATTTCTACATAAATAGACTTAAGGTTTCTTCAGCATCCCAAGTTGTCTGACCTTAGGGATGTTATTGTGCCACTGAGGACACATATTGTACGTCAAAGTAAACCTTGTTGAAGATGTGTTAGTAAGGAGGCTGTAAAATTCATCAATATTCAGCTCAGTTTTCTTTCTAAAGAACCCTATTTCTTTAGAACCATTGGGATGCCATCTTGAACATATTAGACCATAAAAAAGTAAAAAAGCTGACTTTGGCTTACTTTCCCATTTGTAAATACTGTCTTAAATACTCACTCACTGAAATTGATGCATGCTCATGAGATAAAAGCACCCATCACAGTGCTTTTATATATATATCAGCACAGTATATATCAGCACATTAACAGTTAAATCTTGGAAACAATCCAAATGCTCCTTAACTGATGAATGGGTAAAAAAATGTGTTTTTTAAAAAATATAATGGAGTACTACTCAACCATAAATAAGGATAAAGTCAAGATATTTACATGTAAATGGATGCAGTTTGAGACCATACTCATAAGTGACATAAATCAGACCCACATGTGTAAATACCAATTTTTTTAACTGTTCATGAGAAGCTGGATGAGTAAATAGATCCAAAATGTGCAATAGATATTTTGAATTGGAAAGAAACTGGTCAAATGAAAATAAACCTGTGATCAGAGAAAGGGAGAAGGAAGGGAAAAGGAAAAGACTATATGTGTCTATCAATATAGGCTATCTATATAGTCTCTCCATATAGCTATATACTGATCTGAATATCTATATATATAGATAAGTATCTATCTATCTGCATATATATGGTAGTCAAGATAGCTATACTGCTAGTTCCTTGTAGTTTGTGCCTATATCTTGTACTCTGAGTAACTACTTGAAGATAACAACATGCAATGTATTAACTATTATTGCTCTCCTATCATCTTGCTTTGAAATTCTGTTTTTTTTCTTTAAAATAAAGAAAAAAGTATAAACATACTTGCATAAATTTAAACACACAATTTGTATAAATACGAGAGAACTAAGCAAATTATATATGCAAACAAATTATTTTTGGGGAAACAGTAAAATTTAGAATAGTACCAATCCTTATCTCGGGGAACTCTTGTCTAGTGGATGAAAGAGTCACCCAAATCAGGCTAATGGAGGCAAGGATCAGGATACAGAAACTGATGCATATTCTAATTAAAAATGTCCACAGGCAGACCAGCTGGCCCGTGGAACAGCTGGCAGGATATAACAGGCCTGTGAGCATGGCAGGCTCAGGATGCTGAGGTGCCAGAAGTGAAGAGATGCAAGCCTAAACTCTGTTTCATACATGACAGCAGTTGGCAGTGTCAAAGGAGAGCAAGAAGTAGTGAAGATCTCAACAAGACAGGCGTATCCAGATTATTTTAATAGAGGAAGTACAGCGACTGAGAAATCTGTCAGTATTATAAGAGACAGTCGTGAATCAAGCCACTGCTTGAGGAATAAACTAATATCCAGGTATAGGAATCTAAGCTAGCAGAGGTTGTAACCTAAAGAGTTTAGGTTGAATTTCCACTAAAGATAATATAGGAAAACAGAGAGAAAAGATGGAAATTGAATGAGCAGTAAGTAGTATAACAACCACTAACATGAGATTAAAGACCATCTCCCCTCACCTTTCCTTCGTCTATCCTTGCATTAACCACCTGAGAACAGGGATAGACTTCCTGAAAGAACAAATGTATTTATCAACTTTAAAGGAAGCCTTTTCTGGGACTCCCAAACTCTAACTCCCTTTCAACCCCCAATGCTACAACACTCCTTTTAATTTCTTCCAAATTGAACAACACTGGGAGTTGGCAAGGAATTATATTGGCATATAATACTTAAATTTATTTTAAGCACACTACTGCTTTCCCCCAAATATGATAAACTTCATCATCTTATTGATTTTCCACTTGTAAAGTTAATATTAGAAACTTTATCTACTTCACATTTTATTCTCTGACTGTAACAAATGTCCTTTTTTCCCCTGTCTTTTCTGGTATGTAACAGCCTCCTGTTACAGCTGAAACAGGACTTTTTTTTGTTCATCAGTACTTGCCCTACACCAGTAATATAGTGCCTGAAACATACAAATGATCATCTCTGGAATGACAGAGTGCAGAGAAGGCTGAGAGATCAGGAGGAATGTAGAAAATGTAGAAATGTAGGAATGCAGAAACGTAGAACATAGAAAAATGTAGAGGAATGTAGAAAACAAAGAAATATATATATATATATATATATATATATATATATATATATATATATATTTCATGTCTTGAGAGCTCAGAATTGACAATTGAAAGAGATAATTGGTACTGTTATTGCTGTGTCTGCATGTCCCCTCTAAGTGTCATGCAGTCACATGGCTTTTTCAAAGGTGCCTGAATCTTGACTGCTTGAACCTGGGATTAAGACTGTGTCATTACTCAATCAGCACACTGCACTGATTCTTGACCTTACCCTAATTTCAGTAGTCTGGATAAGATAAAAGGGATAGGAAGAAGACTGTCTTCCTTTGCTTATTGCTTTTGCTGTCTTCTGACACTGTGAACTGGTTCTCCTCTGTAATGCCCCTCTACCATGTGCCGCCCTGCCTCAGACCCAGCTGATTATGGACTGAAACTTCCACAAACTGTGAGCTAAATAAACTTTTCCTCCCTTTAACTTTGGGTGTTGTGTATTTTGTCTCAGCAATGAGAAAAATAACTAAGGCAATTACCATCTTTATTTAAAACTGACACTTTAAACATATACTAATTTTAAAATATTTGTGTTCCTTCTAAACTTGCCTATTTGGGATCTACATAAAAAGAATGTTTTTATTTCAACATGATACTGCCTTGAAAACAAAGCTCTTTAATTATTTATTTGAGAATTTAGAAAACATTTTGCCAGATGTTTTTTTCTTAATTGTAAAAATCTTAAGAAACACATGTAAGTACATCATACTTTAGTAAATGTGAGAAACTTCCAAAAGCATTATTTAAAGCCTATTAAGAGATTCCATTTAAAAGATCCCATTTGCAAAAGATTGATGGGAAGGAGACAGTATCACAGCTAGGATTCATACTGCTCTGGGGTGGGTTTGGGGACTTCAGCTTGCAACCAGCATATATAAATGGAGTAAATTGTTACAATATAATTTTCCTTTTGGCCAATGCAACCCAAGGTAGGTCACCTCTCTTTAACCTCCTAGCTACACCACTGGAAAGGAAACAAGCAATGGAGGGAAGAAGGAGGGAAGGGAAGGAAGCAGACATGAAATAAATTAGAATGTACCATGTACATCTAGCCATTCACTATGAAGAATGCAAGCAGTATGTGTGGGAAACACTTACTAATAAAATTTAAAATTTTTAAAAGAAAGACAGCACCACATTTGTGGTGTCACCACATTTTTGTTGTCATGTTTGTCATGTTCTCCATAAAAGTAAAGACAAAATATTAACAATTTTTTTAATGCTGGATAATGAGGATACTGATGTTCATAATAAAGTTCTTTGTATTTACCAAATTTTTAATATTTTTCAATAAAATTAAAAGTAACACTAAATAAAATATACAGTTACCGGAAAAGAAAACAAAACAAAAATATAAGCTAAAGCAAACCAAAAAACAAAAACAAAAACATCTAATGGAAAATAAAACCCTTGAGAGAAATAGCAATCAAATAATATTCTTTGGGACTGTAGATATAATCTTATCTAATAAGTTATCCCAGATGTTTTAATTAAGACATTTTATGCAATATCATAAAACGCACCTATTGCTACAAAGAAAACTAATGTTAATGAGCTGTTACTAGCTGTGGAGGACTTAGATTCTCAGATGGTCTGTCCCAGCCCAGATGTTTGTCATTACAGCCAGCAGGACCTTGTGGGTGCTGGTATCCTCAGCCAGCGAGAAATGTTCTTGGCGTGTGTGTTTGGAACTTCATCATTTAAAACTATCTGGCAGATAAAAACGCACTAATCAGTATGATATGTCAGGTATTTTAAGGCATGAATTAGACATACTTGGCAAAATTTCGAAGTATTAATTGCCATTATCTATTTCAAAACATGGATTCAGACTTATAAAGATCAGCTTGCAAATGAATTTTTGGCAGGAAAACTGTAAATCAATTGAATTGAACTGTATTACAGATTTCTCTCTACATATATTTCACACTTTGCTTAAAGTAGCCTAGTTAAACCCAAGTATACAATTGCTACTTCAAAGAAGATTCTCACAATCTCAGTGAATTTGGCACAGAGTAACAGAATCCTAAGCCAGTTTGCAAATCCTCAAACAAGTGTATATACCTGTGCTTAGCAGCCTTAACTTAGGTCTTTTAAACCAATTTCAGCCATTTTCTTCTGCTCTATGTCAGGGTACTTTACTTAATGAAATTCTGACTGACTCAGGACAACATTCTTTTAGGTCCTCCTTCACCCACTTTTAAATGCTTTAGTGGCTGCTGACTGAGACAGTATAAAATGTTCCCAATATTACCAAAAGTGTTTTTAGGACTCTGTCCTTTTGTACCTCTTTTTTTTTGTGTGCCTGTTTGATAATGGCCACTTTCCGAATTAGGCACATAATCTATTTTTCATATAGTTTTATGGAACATGTAAAAAGTGTACACAATAATTTTCTGTCTTTGGGGAAACCTAAATCAATACTTTCAGTCAGGGTTCTGAGAAATGGAGAACACACTGGCGGTGTATTTCCTTATAGCCACACCTTAAGCTGAAATAGATGTTGCAAATTGGAAATCAAGTTAATAACATGATTATTCTTTTTTAAAAAATTATAAATAATATAGGGTATTCCTGATAAAATAGCTTAAGGAAAAACTATTTAATTTACACTTTTCAGAAAGAAAATGTTTTAATCAGAATTGAGATTAGAATATGATTATGCTTATGTACTCTCAAAATATTTTATTCTTTACACTGTGGGATTTGTTTTATGCTTTCATAACAGAAATGTGATGTAGGAATGTTAATAAGGTTTGTTTTACAAAATTATATATTTTCCTTATATTATTTGAAAAATATTTATTTGGACATGTTTATAGTACATAATGATTACATCTATCATATGGCGTTGGTGCATGTATGTAATACATCTTAATTCTCTTTTCCCCTCCCCCTCCCCTCCTTTCTTGTTTCTTCCAAGTCTTGGCTCCTTTTTCTATTTGCAAAAGCTCTACTTTCATTTTCTTCTTCAATTTTTTTCTATTCCCTCTTCTCCTGCATCCAATCTTCCTGTCTCTTGTTCTCCTATCTTTTTGAAAAAATCTCCATAATTTCTGTTTTTCCTATTTATCTATCATCTCTCTCTCCTTCTCTCTCTCCTTCTCTGTCTCTCTCACTCCCTCTATCTCCTCATTTCTCATATAAGAAAAAATCATGTGATATTTGAGCTTGTCTATCTAATATATTTCACTTAATATCATGGTCTAAATGCGCATCCATTTATCTTTATGCTTTTTGTGAAAGCCTAGTATAAATGCCACATTTTATTTATCCAATCATCTGCTGATGGTCAAATAAGCCATTTACAAGATTTAGCTTTTTTTAAAAAAGACAATGAAAATCTGGAGGATTTTGACACAAATAATGTATTATTTTATTTTTTTTGATAGTAGAGGTATATTTGTCTACCTTAATTTAAGGTACTTGGAATGACTGACTTGAATGATCATTTTCCTTTCATATTTTCAATAATAATGGTTTTCTATCTATCTACCTTTCTATCTATATCTACCTATTTAAATGCATAACTGTTATTACCCAGAGGCTGTGTATTATAGTTAAATAAATCTCGCAAGCTAATTTTGTGGTTTGGGCTCTAATCACTTATATAACTTTAGACAAATTACACATTACAAACATTAATTTTTTTCTGTTGTATATATAATCTTAATGATCTCTTACAGAATGATTGAGAGGCATCATTGAAACCAACAACATGAATGATGATTTAGATTGATTAGAAAGTAATAAACATCAGCCTCCTATTTGTATGGAGTTTGCTTTCTCATTTATTGTCATTCTAAGCACATTATTTTGCTAATAACAAAACTACATATCAAGGGGATTCTATGTCTATATGTTCATCCTACGTGCATACACCCTAAATAGGTATAGAAGTTCTTCCTATCTGTTGTATTTTGCAACTATTTATCATCTATTCCCCATTGTTTTAACTTTCTTACCCTCAGATAAAAACCAAAATACTATGCTAATTTTACTTAGTAATTTGTCAGTTTACATTACACTTTTTGAAAGGTCTTGAAATAAACTTTGAGATCTCTTTGGTCAAAATATATCACACATTACTATGCAGTAGTACCCAACATTTAATGATAATAAGTAATGATTTAGTTTTGGAAAACTGGGCAATAAGTAGCTACAAATAACAAGGCCATTCAAGTGCATGACTGCACCCTGTTTTTATGTTTTCATTTCTGATGTAAGGGATTGAGCCCAGCACCTTTGCATTGAGCTAACATCTTAGCCCCTTTTTAATTTAATTTTGTTTTTTATTTTGAGACAAGGTCTTGCTGAGTTATTTGGGCTGGGCTGGAACTTGCAATCCTACCTCAGCCTCCCATGTTGCTGGCTGACCTGTGTGCAGCCCATGTCCAGCTGTGCTAACTGGTACTACAGTATGTACAAGTACTACTGCAATCCGTGCCTTTCCAAGTCATATGCAGTTAATGTGTCTACAAACTATATGGATTTAGAAAATACAAATATATCAGATTTAATATATCTTCAAGAAACATTACCATTTGAACTAATTTTGCCTGGCACAAAACCCAGAGGGGACTATCTAGGTCCTCCAGTGCTGTATCAAAGGCAGAAATGGCTGGTGACAGATCAGTTAGCTCTGTTCAGGTAACATCTCTTCCATGGACTGATACAATAAGGGTCCGGTTAAATGCACTTACATTTTCAGAATCAAAGATCTAGTAAACAAAAATGAGATAGATGACTAAACTAAAGGTAGATTATCAGGGACCTAGCCAAGATCCCCAATCTCCCAAATGAGTATACAGCAAAGGCTTAAAATTAACAAGACAAGTGGTATGATATTAGAGCTCCAAGAGAATCAAAACCCTCTTACAGAGCTTGAGACTCTGGGGGCTGAGACAAGGAATGTCTCTGGGCAGCCTGTATTTATTTAATTTTCAAACAAGGAAAGGGTTAGAGTAGAAAATGCAGAAAACAGGACGTTGAGAGTGGTTCAAGGACTTTTCCAAGTAACAGACTACGTTAATTTCAGAGTATTTTAGGAGAAGGTGACCAGGTGACTTTCACTACAGGGGTGAAATGCCTGCAGTTACAATCTCTATCTTATTAATTGGGGATGGAGTCAGGTGTCCTCAGCTGTGGTCTATCTCTCCATTTGAGAGGTCTCTTTGTTCTCAGTTCACCATGCCTAGGCCATGCTGCAGCCTTGCACATGTATTTGGCTCTCAACAGTAGATGACTAAACTAGAAATTGTCTTAGTAGGAATTTTCCAATTTAAGTCAAGATCGATGGGCAGTGGCTCAGTCATGCAAATTCTTACAAAGCTACTTATTTTAGTTGCTGTGAATGGGGTCCATGTGTAGTCCATCTTCTTACTTTATTACTTATCCACCTTTTTTGTGTTACTGTGTACTTACAATATATTATACATACATTCACCATGAGCAATTTATATATGTACATATTATATCTTGATCCTTTTTATTGCTCTTTCTCCTCTTTCATTTTCTCTTATACCTGGACCATTGCATTATTTTAAAAACCAATTAATTGAAGAAGTTTATACAAAGGAATCCATATAGACAAAGTAAACCAACTGGTGACATGACAGGAAATTACGTGAAATGCTTAAGAAAAAATTAAGTAACTGCAATATACAATATCAGTAATACATGTAAGTTAGTAACAGGAAACCAGGAACGTCACTGTAAAAATGGGCAAATAGATCTCGTATGTCCTTAAACCTGTTACTATTTTTTTATTTTTCCTGCAAGTAGAAATACTTGTTTGACTGAAAATTTTGGTGTAATATTAGAGTCTGCTCACTTACTTTCATTAATTTCCAGAGTTATTGACCTCTGACTACTTCTTTTTCTGTATATGGTCTCAGTATTATTTAACAGAAACACACCAGCGCAAAAGTTGAATGTATGTGCACACATTTGAGAGGCTCAGACCAGGGATGCTTGCTTGGAATCAGCACAGCGGTGCAGCTGTGAACTCTTAGACAGGCTGTGCCTTCTGACTGAGGCGTCAGTGCACTAAAATTACAGCCATTCTGTGAAGCATAAATGAACCACGAGTCAACAGAGCAAGTTTTAGATTTTGAGAGATTGAATCTTAAAAAATATTGCCGTCTTTTTAAAAAGAGAATACAAACTTACAAATACAGAGGCCCTGACTTACAATTTACAATATTTTTTTCCTTTAAAATGGCGCACAAAGTAGATAATGCATTCAGTACTAACAATTCTGCAAATGGGAATATTTACCTTCGTTGCGTCAGTCATATGTGATTTTAGTCTGTTGCAATGCAGAGAGTGAGAGTTTTCAGTCAACAACGTGATCATGAGATAAAACAATCAGGGAAGCACACAGCAATGTGCTCTGGTGTTAACCTACAATCTTCAATAGTTTAGGTATGTTAAGCACACTTTCACTTATGCTATTTCAACACCCAGCTGATTCACTGGAACATAACTCCAGCAAAAATTGAAAAGCATCTCTATAATGTAACATAAGAAAATAGTCATTTTGAATCAGGAAAAAGATCACAAGTTTTAATTTTTAAAAAAATCCGTTTATAGGAAACTTGAAAATACCCAGAAAAATAACATAATATGTACATTTGTTGAATGTTTCATATAAAACTCAAATAGCTTTTATTCTGAAGGGAAAAAAAGATTTGTTATCTCTGATCACTTTTGCACATCTTGTCAGAAAAGAATTTCTTGTTCGACTGGGCCTTAAAAAGAATCAGATCCTCTGGTTATGATTTTACACATGTTAACACTGAGAAATGCTCCAAAGCATAGCTTCTGGTTTTCCACATATTTGAAAGTATTTTTAAAACCATCTATATTGGATTTGAATATTAAGATTTCCCTAGAACCTCTGATGAATCATGTGTTCAAAGATTTTAAGTTATATTTCAACTCATGTGTTTTGTGTTGGTTTTTGTGGCCCTCAGGATTGTAGGGTATATCTTATTATGCCAGTATCCCAAGGCAGGTAAAGTAGAAGCCAGATCATCTATATATGGCTGCCGATGGCAGCCTCTTGTGTTGTATAGTATGGGGAGACGTGAGAATGTAGGGCCACATCTTTCCTAGAGCGAGGTGGTTCAAGAAGCTGGACTTTTGTTTAAGAGCTACAGACATTATGGCACTCAACATGTGGACAAGCACATTTCCACAGAGTAGGAAGACCTGAATTTATAAGAGGGTTGATAAGTGCTGACTTCCAGATTAGACTGTCAGGGGGCTCCTGTTAACTCCCAAGAGCAAGTTAGAAACCATGCTGTCCAACAGCCATTGCACAAGTTTGCCGCAGACTCCTTCCAGAGGAAGATGCCACATCCCCACTCCAGGTCCTTCCGGATTTCTCCTCATCTGTAGTTCTTAGCAGTGTTGTTATTTAAAATCATGTCTTCTTTATGTGTATGAAGAATTCAACTCAATAGCAAAAGCAAAAAAGCCTTAAGAAGTGGGCAAATGGCTGGAATAGAGATGCCTCAAAAAGAAGAAATGCAAACATTCAACAGGTATGCCTAAGGATGAGAAAAGATTCCACATCACTAATCACCAGGGAAATGTAAATAAAAACTACAGTGAGGGATCCCGCTCTCCAAGTAAGAACATCTATTATCAGCAAGGCTAGAGATAAAAAGCGCTGGCAAGAGCACAAATCAAAGGAACACTTGCGCCAGGTGGGTAGGAGTGTAAGTTACTATAGCCATTAGGGAAAGGTGTATGGAGGATCTTTAAAAATTTTACATAGATCTACCATAGGACCCAACCATCCCACACCTAAAGCACATATCCAAAGGACTGAATATCAGTATGTTGAAAGGCATCCGCCTGCCATGTCTGTTTATTTCATTGCTATCAGCCAAAGCCAAAAATTGGAAACAACGTGTGTCCGCCAAATGATGAGTGGATAAATAACTGTGGTATTGAACACATCGATTATATTTTGTCATTAAAAAGAATAGAATCCTGTCATTTCAGCAGGAGATGGAACTAAAGATAATTATATTAAGCGATATACACCAGACATACACAGCCGAATACTAGAGGAGCTTGCTCCCATGAGGAATCCATTTAAAACAAAAGTAGTCTCCTATAAGTTGAGAGGAACTGGAAGTGAGGGCACACACCTGTAATCCCAGCACTTTGGAGGCTGAGGCAGGAGGATAGCCAGGTGAGATGGAGGCCCACCTGGCTGCAAAGTGAGTTCAAGGCCAGCCAGAACTGCATAGCAAAACCCTGTCTAAAAAGACAAAAAGAAAAAGACGAAAAAGAGGAGGCAGAGGAGGAGGAGGAGGAGGAGGAGAGGAAGTTTAGTAGAATGTTTGTTAACAGAAGCCGAAAAATGGACTGCAGATAGGGAAAAAGGTGGAGGAAGGTTGACAAATGAATATTATGTTAGACTACAGGCTCACTGTACAAAACAATAATCACTGTAGATTCAATGGTAGATGGGATTTTGAAAGGTTTTACCATTAAAGAAGTGATAAATGTTTGAGGAGATAAATAATTTTAATCTGATTTAGGTATTACACACTGTATACACACATATGAAAACCACAGGTAACCCCACTAATTTGTACAATATCGCTTTATGTACTTGTTAGTGAATTTAGTACAAATAAAAATAAATATAATATGGCTATTAAAAGTATGATCTATGACGCTATATTTCTTAACATGTAGTACAGTGGAACACAGAGAGGTAGGAGCATTCATGGAAATCATTCCTATGCCATATATCTTACAGTAGGTATAAAACAGTGAAAAATCTGTGAGCTACATACATGTACCTTATGAAAGTCAAGGCCTAGAAATGTTAGAGGCCGTGGAAAGCCCATCTCACAGACCAGGAACTATGAATGAGAGTGATTTAGAGTGTAAACTGAGGATGAACATTTTGGAATACAAATACCTTACTTTTTCCTAATTATGCAATAACACAGGACACTGAGTGCATGAGCTAGTGCTGCTTCCAGAGCAAGTGGACGGTTTTAAAGCTCAGGTGCCATTCGCTTCACATTGTATTTTCTTTCCATTGAACACAGGGTATAATACATGTGTTGCCTGCTGACTTGAGAATGGGAAATAAAAAGTGACAATAAGGCCGGGTGTGGTGGTGCACTCCTGTAACCCCAGCACTGGGGAGGCTGAGTCAAGTGGATCTTTGTGAGTTCGAGACCAGCCTGGGCTACAAAGTGAGCCCAAGGCAAGCCTGAACCGCATAGTGAAACCCTGTCTCAAAAAGACAAAAAAAAAAGTGACAATTAAAATTTTAATTGGTAGAGAGTTCTGTGAAGACTTGACAAGATCGAGGTTATCCTGGTTAGTTTACCAATTGAAACATCTGTGGAAACTTAAGGATACAGTCTTTATTGTGATACAGGGTGGTACTTGATCCAAGGAAAATCAAATACAGAGAGGGAAAAACTGACTTTGGAAGCCTCTTTCTTTCTTCTCTCTCTTTCTTTCTTTCTCTCTTGAATTGGTGTTTCTAAATGGGAGATATGAGCACATGTAATTCACAGTAGAAGACGGAATGTCGTAGTTTAATGCTAAAGTGTTAATTGATGGGTCAAGAGCACTTAAACAGCCTAAAATGGAGGATTGTAAGCACGGAAATACCATCAGCTTGGTTTCAAGAGAAGAACCTATTCCATTATAGCAAAACAGAATATTTAAAAATGATGCTGGTGTAGAAAAAATTTTGTTATTCTTATCTCTATAAAACAAATTGTTTTACAGTGAGAAAGTTTCAGCTTTCTTATTTCAAATTATGCAAATAAGCTTGTAAATTATAATTATAATGGAATGAAGCATGGTATTTCTCATTTATTATTCAATAATTTTAAGACTCAAAAATACGTTAGTTCTTCCGACATAGCTGATGCAGTTTTGACAATTTGAATAAAACCTAGTGGTAAATATGACTTTTAAAATGTAGACAATCTGCCATAGCAAATTCATACGTGACCATTTACTGTTTTATTACAAACACACAAACACATATTGTTGTTACAGGTACCTGTTACCCATTGAAAACCCTTTGAAAACAGAAGTGGAATATCACAACCAGAATATTGCATTATTTTAGACATTTGACTATTATGTTAAGGTCATCTAGATCTTATTCAGATATTTTTACTTTTAAAAATGAAAAAAATAAAATCAATGATACAGAATTTTAAAACAAAGCAATAAGAAATTAGCAATGATTAATAGATTGCGTAGTATTATGTTCATCATACAGTCATCCTGTTTAGGTTTGACAAGTAAGTCCTTGTGTACTGTGAAACTTTAGTTTTATGACAATAACATTTTTAGAGAGCATGCAACATCATCTAGGCCTGCTTTATTTATCTCACACTGCTGGCTTTGCCTCTGGGCCCAAATAATGGTGATTCAGACCTGAAAGTACATTCCTCAGTGTGGGGTAGTTGGCATCCAAGTGGAGTGAAGGTTGCCTGTATTCCAGTTACTTTCATATGCAGGGTATAGAATGCTTCACTGGGTAGGTGTTTGATGTGGCAGAAACCTCTTTTCTGGTGTCCTTGAATCCTGGCGTTTCACAGGGTGGGAGAAGGACTCTCAGGCCAAATGGAGAGACTTTCGTGGTCAGTTATTGTCCCTGGCCTCTTGGAGTGATCTCTGCTTCCTGTTCTGCTAGGCTGGCCTGGTGCTGTAGGCTGGCCTCCCATAGCTACCAGAGGAGAAATGAGAGTCCAAACCTAACTTGTTTTGTTAGGCAGGGGCTCAGGAAATGATAGGCCTAAGGTTACCTTCACACACTAGGTAAGGTCATAAGGCATGCCCACTGCCTGGAATCCACTGAATCCAAGGGCCCAAACCAGTGTACCTTCTGTGTCTATCTTTTAGGATTCTCTTTTGGTTTTCTCTTAAGTTCTTTCCAGCATTTGTAGATTTAATTACTGTAAAGAAAAACAGAGAGACAAATTTTTCATCTTGGTAGGACCAGAAGTTGATAACTACGTTTTGATCTGAAATTATTTTGAGTCACATTTGATGCATTTGTTTTATTCATACCTCTTCTGCACAGCCCTTCTAGAATATATGATGCATAACATAGTGAGTTTATGTTTGTCATTATTCTCTTCCTATTGTCTTGAATGATATCTGCCTTGTAGGTAATATGCACTTGTTGCAAATATAATATATTTAAAATATTCTCAGATTAATCAACTGCTATGAACACAAGTGAATTTATTTCTACATTAGTGAAAATATCATTGAGATATATTTCTTATTATATGATTATTATGTGAAATATACTGAATAATGTGTGGTCCCAGAGTGAATGTTTTTTTGAGTGTGTCTGCGAAGCTGTTTCCAAATGATATTATCATTGAGTCAATAAACTGAGTTAAGTAGATGACTTTTCTCAAGGTCTGAACGTGCCATCCAATGCACAGAGGGTCTGAAAAGAATGAAAGGATGGTGAAAGGGTGTGTTAGTTACTTTCTTTGCTGGGACCTAATATCTGACACTTATAAGTTAAAGGAAGGGAATGCTTCATTTCAGCCCACGTTTTGCAGAGGTTTTAGTCTTTAGTTGGGTGGTTCTAACACAGGTTGTCATGAAAGGACCGTGCAGAAGAGGAGAAACAGTTCATTCTTTCTTCTTTCTCTTCTTTTTCTTTCTGGGCTATAAGCCTAGGAATTGTTGCTGTCTACATCCAGGATAGTCCTTTGCCCTTTAGCAAATTCATTATTCATGCCCAGAACTACGTTAAACCAATCAGTGGACTAATCCAGTATCACATACACACATCAACCTGTTACTTCCCAAAGCCCCACCTATGTGATCATGAGGTGTTGGGGTCATTTAGATATAAACCATGACAAAAGGGGAGGTTCACTCTCTCTACTTTTTATTTTAAAGAGAATAAATCAAAAGAGAAAACAAAGCAGATCAGAACAGAACAATGGAAGCAACAGAGCATTTCACAATGAGACAACTGGATATTAACAGTAGCTACCATAATGTCTCTTTCTTTGAAGTAGCTGAGCATAGCTTCACACACAATAGTATCAAACATAATAAAATAGTGTAAAGCCATTCACAATAATCAAAGTATTACAGGACATTCAAAACCAAGTAGCAGAAAATGAACAATGGCTTCTATAATATCTCATTTTCCATAAAATATTTGTTTATATTATCACACACATTAAAATCCAATAAGACACAACACAATAGAACCAATGGAAATAGAAGAACAAAAGCCTGGTAGGACTTCAAAGCAAGATGATATTAAATCAGCAATGGCTGCCATAATGTCTTGTTTTCTTCAAAGTAGCTGTTCATACCATCACACACTCTGTTTGCCTGCCTGCTTGATCTGGGGCATAAATTTTCTCCAGTTTTCCACTGCATCTTACAACATGGGTCCTCAGATTCCCAGAACTATACCCAAAATCTTTCCTGGTTATTCATGTTGCTAATGACTGATTATACGACTTCTTAGCTTCTATAGATTTGGGAATAAGTTTCTTGTAATAAACACTCTGTGTGTGTGTGTGTGTGTGTGTGTGTGTGTGTGTGTGTGTGTAGAGCACTATACTATATGTTTTGAATATAGAGATACATAGGGAAGGGTTATGGCATTCACAGAGCTTATAAAATTTCAAGTGAGGGATGGATATATAAACAATAACTTGAATGATGTGCTTTTTTTGACTAACAAGGAAAACTGCAAAAAAAAAAACTATGAAGTGCTAATGAATGTAAAATCAATTTAATGTGACATAACTGAGAAGGATCAGGTAAACATTCTGAAAAGATGTGTAAAATAAAAGCCTTACTAAATAATGATGTGAAAGCTACCCAGAGAAATCTGTCAATCCTGGTAGTTAACAGCAGACTCTGGAGCCAAGATACTTAACCTGATTGCAGCTCTGTAATTGATGAGTTGTGTGAACTTTGGGAAATATGCTAATGGCTAAGTGTCTCAATTTTTTTCTTCTATAAATGAATAATAATTGTTCTTAAGTCATTTGTATGAACAAAACAATTTCCTACAATACTGCATTTATCCTAAGCAGCCACTCAGCAGATAGGAACTTTCATAATTATTTTTGTCTTCAAGTTTAGTTCACATAGTTTATATTTTTGTTATCTTTCCTTTTGTTTACACTAGTATAGAGAATAAATATTATACAAAAATCATGAAGCATTGTTGGTTAAATATAAAACAATTTAAGAATTTAACAGAACAGAATTTAACTGTTAAAATTTATGTTTCTTAAAAGTAATTATTTCTCCTACAAACAGTTGGGTTTCTCACATAAAGAACAATGGAACAGTGTTATTTAAAAATCATTATTTTTTTCTTTTATTTATTTACAAAAAAACAATTAGTAGTATAACTATTTTAACTTTCCTTTTCCTTTCCTTATTTTCTCCTTTCCCCATGCCAGTGTCTCTTTCCTTTTAAACAGTTTCTTCTCACTTGACAGTATCTATTGTACATTTTGGATCTAATTTACTTTTTCAGCTTCTAACACTGGAGGAAAATACTATGTTTACACATGTGGGTCTGATTTATTTCACTTATGAGTATGGTATGGTATTTTCAAAAATCTAGATGATAGAAGGTATAAAGCTATTTGAAGGCACAAACTTGCATAGATGCTATATAAAACATTTGATTTTTGAAATTTAATGCTAATATATTAAATATAGACAATCTCATTGAAAAGGTGGAGTATGAAATAAATCTTTATTTAGAAAGAAGAAAATGTAAAGTGCAAATAATAAAGATAAAATATCATAATGATGGCAAAAAAATTCATTAAATAGAAGACTACTGTACTATCTTACTAGGAGTAAGTGCCAAGTAAGTAATACACTTGGCTTAAAATATATGTTTTCTGGTGTTATTTCTAGTCTTTTGAGTAAGTAAGTGATCAAATATCAACATAGAGGGAATTGAGGGTAGACTTTATATATATATATATATATATATATATATATATATATATATATATATATATATTAACTTATATTTACATATTTTCTAATTATCAACCTTTCTAAGAATATGTGAAGAAATATATAAAATGTTAAAATGGTGTAGACATTACATTTATGTGTGTGTGTGTGTGTGTGTGTGTTGCTGTGTGTAGCCTTTCATGCAAGTGAAAACACAGAAATTGTTAAAATTGAGTATAGGACATTATGTGTATAAAATGCAATGCACACATTCACACAGAGGTGTCAATACAGGTGGTTCTATGACAGATCAGAGCACCAAACAAGAGGCTCATTTAACATGAAGTATTAAAAAATCCGTATATTCAGAAATTCCGTGAAAATATCCTAGGCAACCAGAATGTGCACTTTGAAATAGAACCATTTCCTATGCTTCATTTAAAATCTAATTGATAACTTAATCTTTTTCTCTGATAGCCAGAATATAATACTGGTTTATTGTTTAATTAGTAGATGTCACAAAAACTTTTTGTGTGATTCTAAGTGTTTATATTGCATGTTGAACAAATAGCTTAAGTGAAGTTATCCAACATTCTAAAGCAAGTAAAGGTGTAACAGCTGAAATGCGATTTTAATGTGCCCACTCTCTTTCTGGAACACCACAAAGGCTCCAGTGTAATAACAGTGGAACAGAGCTGAAAGAGAAGCAAAGCTGAAACTCCACATAAGTAGTTTTCTTATGCACTAAAGATGATAAGACATCGCTGAAAGAAAAACATCTCATGTTCATGGTTTGGAAGGATGTTATTAAAATCTCCCTATTATCCAATGTGACCTGTAGATTCAGTGCTACTCCCAGCAAAATCCAAATGGATGTGGTTTTTTTTTTGCAGAAATAAAAACAAAAATAAACCCTTACATTAAAATCTTACAAAAGACCCTGAATACTCTAAATAACCTTGAAAGAGAAGAAAAGCTACAGGTATCTTACTCTGTTTTCAAAACATATTATTTTCCATGATAATCAAATCAACATGGACCTGGTATAAATGCAGACTAATAGACCATTGAAAAACTATAGAGAACTTACAACTAAGCCCAAGTTGTATCGTCAACTGATCTTTATCACAGTGCCAGAAATATACATTAGGAAAAATATTATTTCTTCAACAAGTAGTTTTGTTAAAGTTAGACATTTATTTGCCTATTTAAACAGAGTATTTAAAATAATAATTAAATTAAAATAATGCCTTAGGTGTTGGCCATAGTTCAACTGGATTTATGTCTCTAGAAGAGGAATTTGGAGGAACACAGATACATGGAACACAGAAATGATCATGTGAAGACACAGGACAAAGCCATATGCGAGCAGAAGACAAAATAGAGAGGCCTCCAAAGAAAACAGCCTACTGATTCCTTGTTATGGACTCATTAGCAGGGCTTTGAGAAATAAATTTGTCATGATTAAGCCAGCCAGTATGTTATTTTTTATGTCAATTCTAGTATTAATGAAAAGTCCCAGTTTATTTAATTTAGGCAATATTATTCAAATATGCAGATGAAGATATCACAAGAAAGCAAAATTATTCACTCTCATGAACATAGATATTAAATTTCATAGTTAAATATCAGCAGTCAAATACAAGAATGTAGTCATGTCTTTGCCAGTACTAAATCGAATTTATTCCAAGTATGCAAGACTGGTTTAACATTAAAAGCTAGACACAGTTGTAATTGCCTGCAAACACAGTTGCATGATTATCTGAGTTAGAAAGACCTTTTGTTTGAGGCCAAACCTCTCAACATAGCAAAGTGAAATCTCAAAAAAATTACTATAACCCATTAAAGAAGAAAAAGATCATATGATTGTATCAGATGTTGTACCTGACAAAACTTAATATTCATGATGAAAGGAAATGCTTCAAAAAACTATGAATAGGGAAGAATCTGCTTAACTTGAAAAGAATACCTCCATGAAATGGAAAAAAGCTAAAAACCATTCCTCTAAAATTAGGAACAAAACAAGAATGGCCACTATCAACTCTTATTCAATACAGTGCTCAAAACATTATCCAAAGAAAGTAGACAAGAGAAAGAAATAAAAGACATACATATATGAATGGAAGAATTCCAATTATCATTATTTAAAAATAAAATGATTTCTACGTAAAATACCCCAAAAATCTTCCAGAAGACTCCTAGAATTAACAAATTCAGCAGTATAGCAGGATACAAAATCAACAGTGTATCTGTACATAAAGAGTGAATCCACCAAGAAGGAAATTAGGAAAACAGTGTCATGGACGGTGGAATCAAGAGAAATAGTGAGTTAGGAACTAATCTAACCAAGGATGTGAAAGACCTCTGTGGTACAATGAAAACTGTAGTACTCTAAGGTAAAGGAGATCAGAAAGGACATCAGCAAATGGAATGATATCATTTGTTAGTAAAGAGAAAGCTGACATTGTCAAAATGGTCATAATTTCAGTTTTATATATAGATATAATGAAATATAAATCAAAATATGAAAAGCATTTGTCACAGAACTAAAAAGAAACTAATCTAAAACTCACAAGAAACTGGAAGAGAAGCAGAAAATTGAAATGATCTTGGGTAACAAGAGCAAATCAAGATGCATCACAGTTCTAGATTTCGAGTCACATATTACAAATGACAGGGATAAAACCATTATGGCAGTAGCACAAAAACAGACATGTGGATCAGTGGAACAGAACTGGGAATGCAGAAACAACCACAGGCACATTTAGCCTTCTGCTTTTTGACAAAGGAGCCAGAAACATACACTGGAGAAAAGATAACCTGGGCTGATAAGCAGGCTGTAGAGAGAAACTAAATCTACAGAAGCAGAGAAAGCCTATCCCACTCCCCTTGTGAATATCTTGTAGTTGTCCAAATGAGATCAAAACCACACTTGTGGGAGAGACAGTTGAACAAGAATGAAAGTATTGATACAAGAAACATTGTATGATCTTTATTACTGGGATACAAGATAAATTTGGCTCATGCCTGTAAACCCACACTTTAGATGCCTGAGGCATGAGGATCACAAGTTGTAGCCCAGCCTGGACAACTTAATGATTAAGTAATGTCCTGTCTCGAAAATACAATATAAGTAAAGAGTTGATGCTGTGACTTGGTGTGAAAATGGAAATGAAATGTAGACTTACTACTAAGATCTAGAGTTTAGTTATTTGAAAATTAGAGTCTTCATAAATAAATTTAAGAAATAAAAGAGTAATTAGATGTAATAATGGAGGATAAATGACTTTCACTTTTGTCCTTGCTCCTTGACTCATTTAAGTGAAAAATATTAATCACTATTTTACAGTTAGATTTCAGGATATATTCAGTTTTTTGAGAAAAAATAGACAATAAAATTAATGAAAACATGACTACAAAAGGAATTATCTGTATCACACTGAGATTTTTAGTGGACTCTTTTTTTAAAATTTTATTTAAAGAGAAAAAAAACAAACAAAAAAAACAGAATAAAGGGTAATAACAATACAGAATTCCAAGGAAAAAAGGAAAGGAAAAACAACAAAAAACACTAACAATCATTACTTGATAAATTACATACTGATGTCTTAGAAATAGTTGTTCAAATTACAAAATTAAAACATTCAAAGTAGACATTCAAACAGTGAGACTATTAACAGTTCTGCTCCACGGTCTAACAAAAACAGTAATATGGTCATCCATTTTACACACTTAAACATACATGAAATTATATAAAAAGGGTAAAATTAAACACAACAAAACAGAACAAAGTGGTCACAAGAAAACAATGTAAGAGACATAAATTTCAAAGCTAGACAATCAGAAATATTCACTGTCTATCATATTGACTCTTGTTTTCTTCCAAATAGTTGTCCACCTTGTCATACAGGGAATTCACATGAAACAAAATAGTATGGGACTGATCTGAACAGGACAAGGAGGGCGTTTCAGGTCTTCAAGACCGGACAATAGGGAAACCAAGAATGGCTGTCATAGTGTCTCTCGTTGTCTTCAAAACAGCTGTCCATACCTTCATGTGTGTTGAACTTAAACAAAACAAAACAAGCTAAAATCACTTTGAACAAAGAATGATAGTATTGCTGGATTTCACATCATGACATTAAGGACTCAGCACGGGGTACTGTAGTGTCTCTTTTCTTCAAAGTAGTTGTTCATTTCATCATGCATTATATAAGTGGTTCTCGTAAACTGTTTATAAGCTCTAGATATGCATGACTCTCTCCATGTATATCTATCCTTTCTGTATTAGAGGGAAAAATAAAACAAAGCAAGACAAAACAACAATTCCTAGAAAAGCATGAAGCAAAAAAGTCATATAAAGCTGCAATACAAGGTGGTCTACAATGGTTACCACAATGTCTCAGCAGTATATAACAACATTAATAAAAACGAAGCATTAGAGACAGTATAAGACTTCAAAGTAGGTAATAATCAAACCAGAGTGGGTATCTTAGTGAATCTTGTCATCTAGTGGACTCTTATTTGGAAGTGCAGGCTATCAGCAGGGAAGAAATACAAAAATTAGTGATATCTGTTTAGGAGCTCTCCTCGCATTGGTAGTAAAATTCTGAATATAGTTAAAATAACAAATGAGGAGTATATACATTGGTAGGTTTAATCTTTTCATAATCATCAGTTCTCTTACAAATTATACCATAAGTTTCTAGAAAAAATAAAATACACATATGAGGATAAAACGTTGCAATTTATTTCAAGGAGTTCAGAGACTTCAGGAGTTCCAGGTGAAGGTGCGTAGGCCATGTTTTGAAAAATCTGCTTTGGCATAACCCTAAAGAGGACCAGGGACTGTAATGTGCTTATTATATAGTGAATGCTAAGCATATATCCATGAATGAGTGAGTGAGTAAAGCAACATAGTTAGGATTTTACTTCATTAAAGCAAAAAAATCAATTTCTCTATAGCTTAAAGGCAGAAAAAAATAGGCTCATGTCATTATTGCACTACAAACACAGTATTTTCTTTGTTGCATGGCTTAGCAGATGGACAGCAGTACACAGAAATCCACCTAATGATTATATAAGAGTGTAGGAATGCTCTCATCACGAGGTAACAAAGTTTAAGGCCTTTGATTTGTAAATCAGAAATGGATACAGGAGCCCAAATAATCTACCAGGCACAGTTAAAGCTAGGTTTTTAAGCATAGTCTATTGCTGCTACTTAAAATACATATAATCATTTCTGAAAAATATTCAGAAATGTCTAAATGACACCATAATATAGAATGGTCAAGAATCAAAATAATAGATTTAGCTGTTTATATTTATTTAAATAATATGATCAAAATAATTTAAGAATGAGGAATAAATATAGAGTTGCTAGGCATAATCAATTACAACTAAATTATCTGAAAGTTTAAAACCACTTGTGTGTTGAATCTAATTTCATATCAATTTACTGTATTCTAAATGTAGAATTCATTACTAGAGTAAGGGTAGAATGTGAAGATTGCAAAAACACTCAAGAAAGAATTGCTTATTCTATAGTGATAATTTGTTTTAAAGGAAGGGAGAATTAACTCATATTTTAGGTTTTATTTCATAGCCTAAAATCTCATTAATTCTAAACCTTTGTTAGAAATTTTACCAGCAAAAACAGCTCCTGCCTATACATGTATGGTCAATTAAATGACTGTTCATTTAACCAGCACCACCTTTCTTGTGCTATTTTATACTATTAATAACATAATTGAAGTGACAATCATGTTACAGGTAACTGATTTTGATTGTCTTTCTTTAGTTGCCAGGATTCTAACCCACATAAAGGTTCTCATACTTGTTACTAAAGGGAGAAACACAAAACACTTACTTTTAATTTGAGTAATTAATTTCCTATCTTCACAGTGCTGAAACATATTTATCTAGATTTAGTAGAATGTGATCAATAACTTGACACCTCTGAAGGTAAACTGAGTCAGAATCAAAGAAATCTGGTTGAATTTTGTCCCCATAGTGCTTCAAAATTCTAAAAGTTCTTCCCAGTACCTCCCCCACTCACCACAGTGTCAGCTTTCATTTTGGGCAATCACATCACATGTCCTGGTTTCTTCTTTTTGCCTGTTCTTGAAAGTTATTTACTGCCTCGGTAGCTCTTAAAAGCCATCAGGACATTAAAAAAAAATCTGCATAGCTATCCCTGTTCTCAGTAAGATATTTGGTCTGTAGGAATCTGGTCAGTTGTTAGTAGAAAGCTTCTTTTTGAAAAATTTCCTAAATTGCAGAAAATTTATCAGTCATTTATGAGGCAATTGTGTCTTTATCTTCCTTTGCAATTTTTCCTATCCCTCAAGAGCTTAAATATCTTTTAAATATCATATGTTTACTGACTCAACCTCTCATTTCTATAAAAACCACTTTGGAATTGTTATTTACATGAAGCCCACTGTACCACGACTTTGATACCACATATCATCTTAAATCAGAATTATTCACGGTGTTTACGAATCAAAAGGCATTGTATATATGGATGAAAACATTTTATTCAACCTCAGCTTTTTTAGTAAAAGAAAATGAAATGTAACAAAATTGAACATGCGTATGAATTTAAGGTCAATTTTAAATGTAGATATTGAAAAAGATGGACAATGTATTCCTTTAAAACCATTTTTTGCCCTTTTATTATTTCTGTCCTCCTCTTCATGAAGCTTCATCATTTCTCTTATTCTTTTGAAAACAGATTGCATTAAAATATAAATACAAAACAACTACATTATTTTTGTAATTTATATATATATATCAATACTTGCAGTAATAATTCCTATAAAAACAACAGACAATAGTTGTATGCATTGAGTTTAATTATCGTAATCTTGGAAAGGATTAAAAATGTTGTCAGCTATAAATTTTACAAGTAGAAATTGGTATAAAAATAAAATGGGTTTGCTAAATTGCTGTCAAAATTGAATGTCCATTCATTTAAATTAAAGTAATTTCTATTTTTGTAACTTGGCTTCAAGCAAAGACTGTTTTCCGGAATATTTTGAGAGGTGCTACAGGAAGTACATGTAATGGAAAATCCAAACAGGATCGTAAAACCATAATGGCAGAGATACTGAGAGTAAAGTCAGAAATTGAGATGTTTTGTACATAGGAAAGAAATTCTTATACACCGGTAACATCTTTATCTGGATACTATTTTGCTGGATAATTAGATATTCTATTATATTCTTAATGCATCATGAATAGAAAGCAGAATTCATTTTAGATTTTAGTGCAAAACAGAATAGACAGTGCAAAAGCATGTCAGGAGCCATTAAATTTGTAATATTTTCTGTTGATTATAGTTCAGTAATATTGGAGAAATAAAATATTTGAGAGTGTTATAGATTACAGTTGTGCAGTGTAGTTTGGGCAAGTATTGCACGGTTGTTTTGGGGTTACTAATGTAGATTACATGTAGAAATTTTAATAATGAAAATAAGATTAGAATGCAGACAATCAAATTCGTGTTATTTGAATTTGGCCTTTACATATTACAATCATTATTCAAATATACAGTCTCTTAAGGAGCAAATTTCACTGAGTAAAATGTAGAATATCTTAATATTTCAAAATAACTTAAAGGTCAAATTCAGCTTTAAATACACACAAATGCTGGAAAATTATTGACAGAAGAAATATCACTAAGCATTGTATTATATTTAGCAGGTAAGTAGACAATATAAGTGTAAAAGACTCACATGACAATCTATAATACAGTTAGCAAGAATAAAGAAATTTACATACACAGGTATGCAGACACACTGAGACACTAAAATATGGAATTCTAGCTAATAGACAAATTTAATTCAGTTTAATGCAATCCTTTGACAAAAGTCAAAATTTCCATATATTTAAACTGTTTCATTGAATTAAATGTGTTTATGTTCCAACTACATGTATAATTCTGTTGTAGTCAGGGATTGCAAGAAAAACAGTTACATACAGGATACATAATTTATAATATTATTTATAATGGTCACCTGAGGAGTCAAATACAAAGAAAGTGCAGGAAATCTGTCCACACACTAAAGACCTAGAGAATCCAACCAAGGGCCTGGATCCCACAACAATGTCCTGCAGAGGTCCAGGTGAAGACCTAGAGCCCATGACAATGTCTCCAGTGAGGCCAACTGGAGGCCTTGAGCCCATGACAATGACTCATGCAAGTCTGTCTCACAGATCTGTGCTGGGAAGGCCCCAAGGTCAGTGATGGAAGCTAGAAGTCTGTGGCAGTGGGGTGAAGGATCTGTGGCCATAGATTGAGGGGTGTGCACTGGAGCCAAGTAGTGACACTCAAAATAAGGACCATGGCTCCCTTGAAAAGCACCACAGCCATCCTCAGCAGGAATGAGGTCCTGAGCTCCTCCAATGGTGAGAAAAGCGGATTTCATATCAGGAAGCCAGTGTGCCAAGCTTCTCCTGGAGACTGAACAGCACATGCCTTCCCCTCCAGAACCAGGAAGCAATGCTCTAAGTAGGGACCTGCGCTCCCTCAAAGGAACCATAGCCAATTTTAGCAACAAGATCCTGAGCTTCTCCAAGGATAACAGCTGAGGTCATATCAGAAAAGATAGCATGACAAGCTCCTCCAGGAGAACCAACAGCTCCAAACAACAACACTAAGCAACACCAGCCACTGTTCCACTCCAGGTCTCCTTTGGATGCTGGCTACAGTCCTTGGGTGGACCATGTACACTCTGATTCAGTTCAGCTGGTGTTTAGATTGACATCAGTTCTCAGTCCACCACAAATTCATACAGCATTTATCAGATATTTAACATATAATAAAACCACACTTACAGTTTTGGTATGTGAATTCTGTAGTTTTGTGGATGGACATAAGGGATCACTATCTTTTAATGCAAAAGAAGATATCTATAGAATTCATCTGTATGTTAAACTGATTTTTAAACAAAAAGACAAAAATAACATAAAAGCTCTCCACCTTTGGCTGACTCAAGAGTGGCTACATATTAAAATGGTTATGGTATTTAGGAAGTGTACCTCAGGAGAAAATAATTATTCAAACTGTTGTTTCTAGTTCACAGTTTCTGCTTTTATTGAAGGCTCTTGCCAGCTATTAATCCATACTGCTTTCTAAAATAAAACAAAAAATAAGCAAACAAAAAACGTTTTTGAATGCACCTACATATTTAATAAATTCTTTGATGCATTGTTTTAAGTTTGAGAAGTAGAAGTACCAGATGTGAAAAATTTACTTTCATGCAGACTATATTCTTGGTCTGGAAACAATAAGGAAATAGGAAAATGAGTATATGATGTAGTGATAAAGATTTCGAAAAACAGTATCACCCTTTGGCCCCAGACTAAGGCCAGGCTTTTCCAGACTGCTGTAATGAGGTCACACTTTCATTGGCTTGGCATAAGATGTCCTTTTTGGTATTTTCAGTTCTTTAAGACAAAAAATGAAATAAAGTTGTCAAAATGAGTTTCAACAGTAGGTGTCTAAAATCACATTTAGGTGACTTTTGTCACATATTTTGGGGTCACTGCTGGCTATTCTTTTCCTTCTCTTTAGTGACTCTAACTTGACATTGCCAAGATTCTCTAGCACCACTGAGGACGGAAACATTCCATCTCCTGGGAGCTAATGGATCACAGTTGGGTCCCCAGTGCTATTTCCCTGAGCTAGAAAGAGCTGTCTTGCTTCTAAAGCATCCCCACATTTGATTTCCATGACTGCTCCATGCTCAGCTATTGACAGTTCTGAAGTGCTGATCTGGCTTCAGGTTTTGTTATGGTGTCACCCGAGAAGTTTTTTGAGACAACATCTCTGCTGTAACTCTCATCTGCTCACTGCTGCATAGAGTCCATTCATGAAACTCTGAATTTACTTTCCTCACAACCTACCCCCAGCTCCACTTCAAAGGAAGCCTGCATCATGACCTTCTTTTTATTCATTAGTGAGACTCTGTTCAAAATTAAAATGAAAAATCCTATTTATCTTTTTCTGTGGAGTCTGAATCAGTAACAGAAAACCTTGGAACTAATAAAAGAAACTTTGCTAATAGTGGTAAAAGAAAACAACTTTCAAGAAAGCCTTGTTTCATGACTGTATACGATTTTCTGAAGGACACTGCAGTGAATCTACACTAGCAGAAATGTTCTTCCCTACAGACTTAAAACAAATAAAAGACAAATATATAACTATTATTTTGCAATTATTAAAAATGGGAGAAAATAAAGAAATGAATGATCTTGTTTTGCATTCAGGAACTGTATCATTTGAGAACTGAAATAATCAGATCACATGTTTATAAAATATACATCCTAAAATAATCATTTTAAATGATTTTAAAGACAATCAGATGATGTCTTAAATTTGAAAAAGAATAAGGAAGAAGAAAAACTGAAAGATCAGGCAACCGCGCTTTGCTTCTTTAGTCGACGCCCATCTTTCAGCTAACTCTTTCCTCCACTGTAATCCTGAGGAAAGCACACTCTTCATTGTAGGAATTTGAGGACTTAAATGCCTGATTTTGCAATTTCCAAGTCCAGGGCTTTCCCTCAATGGTAATGAATATAGGACTGCAGATGTTTTTAAACATACAGATTTTATTTATTTTTGTATATGTCTCCAAGAGTGGGATTCCTGATCATGCGGTAAATCTATTTTTAACCTTTTGAGGAATTGCCATACTTTTATACAAAATGGCTTTATTAGCTACCTTCCCACCCCAGTATAAATGTTCTGCTTGTCTCAGGACTCTGATCAGCACTTTTTATCCATGGCCACTTTGATAATAGCCACTTTTCCTCTGATGAGGTATCATCTCATTGCGGTAGTGAACTGCACTTCCCTCATGACTGGTGATATGGAGGTTATTGTCACATGTCTGTTGGACATTTGTATGTCTTTGAGGAATCTCCTTAGATCCATTGTGTAGGTTTTAGTGGATTTTTTTTTGCAATTGATTTGTTGGATTTCTTTATTTATTATGGATACCAACTCCTTGTAATATAATCAGTAAAAATTTTCCTATTCTGTAAGTTATATCTTTAATCTTTTGATTAATTCTTTTGCTTTGTAGAAGCTTTTAGTTTTATGTAAACCCATTTTTAATTTTTTTTCTTTTGTTTCCTGTATTTTTGAGGTCTTCTCCAGGAAATCCTTAAAGCATTTCCCCTGTTTTCTTCAAGTAGTCTCATGGGAGTTTCAGGCCTTACTTTAAATATGTAATTCATTTTAGTTGATTTTTGTATCTGGTGAGAGATAGAGTCTAGTAGTTTTATTCTTCTACATGTTGATATGCAACTTTCATGTATGTACTATCTATTGAAAAGATTGTCCTTTTTTCAAGGTGTCCAGTCTTTTAGGTATTTCCTTGATTAAAAAGCGTAGCAACATAACAAAAACAAGAGAAATGGCTACAGAATAGTCACTGTGAAAATTTTCTGGATTGTTCTAATATATAAAGATGACTGATTATAAAGTTTCCTAAGGAATCTAGAGAACTATTTGCTGCCCACAGCACTAGAACTGATGGCATACCTGAAAATAGACTATTTTTGAACAGTAAATAGCCACAATATTACATGTTTAAAATAAACTAATGTGGAAATATTTGGCAAAACAACTAGGTGGATAGATAGTTTTAACTAGTTAAAGTAAGTTGATAATAGATTATTCTGTGTTATTTTCTCATAAATGTAATTCTATAGATGCCATATTCATGACACTCTTCCTTGATGTGATCCATCCACAATAATTTGTACCAAAAAAAGTAGAAAGTGATCGCACAATGAAAACCCATATTTTGTGTTAGCAAAAGCTTCCACTTGAAAAGTAGTTTAACATATATTGTCTTAGTCATTTTCTTTATCCTGTGACAAAGTACCCAGTACTAATAATTTAGAGGACAAAAGGTTTTTTCAGTTTATGATTACAGTCCACAGTTGTCCCAAGGCAAAATGACATGGTAGAGAGGCAAGGTGCAGGAAATGCTGCTGTTGCCAGGCAGACAGGAAGCTCAGGAAAAATGTTCAAGACAGGGAAGGAGATGCTGCATTCCAGGCCAACCTGATTCTTCTGACCAGACCCCACTTTCCAATCACGTCTATTCCAACAGCCCGTTATCCAGCCTCCATCCACATACATGAGAATTCTGAGCAATATTGAAATATAAACCACAACATATATTTTAAAAATATTTAACAAGTGAAACTTAGCTACTTATTGTGTTACTGTGCCTAGAATAAAACTGGCATGCACTTAAAAATTATTCCTTTGAAGGAAATCACATTCACCTAATAAAATCAGAATGCAATACCACATGATTGGTTGGGAAATATAAGTGAAGGAATAAGGTTTTTTTTTCCCTAAAATTTGGGATTCATAATGTTCCCTGATTTTTAGCATGCTAGGCATGAGTGAATTTTTTGCTTTTTCTGATAAATTATTATTTTTTCAATATGGTTTCCTTTAAGCACTGATGCATATGTGGAGTTTGCAAAGCCCTTAATTAACATAAATCATAGACAACTGGACAAGATTTGATACATAGTAAAGTGGTTTTGGGGTCACTAGATCTATAAAGGGATATTCTGAACTCTTCTCCAGATTATCCTCAGCTTCATTGTGGTGAAAACCATGTACACGAAGACCTCTAAGTGAAAATGCTAACTCCAGTGTGTCTAAATCTCTTCCTGTTCATCCAACTGGAATACATTTTATGCATAGCTTTTTGCCCTTAAAATAAGATATTATTCTTTGCCTAGGGGAAATTTCTAGCTGATAGGAATTGACACCTACTACACAGATAGTGTGAAGAATGTGAAGAAGGAAGAAAGAAACATCTTAATTAGATCTCAGAGTCTGTAGGAATTGCTATTCATAGTCCCAAATCGTTATTTCTCTTAAATTTAGTTACTGTTAGCTATCAGACCAATAGAGAAATAATAACATCCCTTAATTATTGGTAGAAATAACACTTGAAGTAGATTGATAAAGATAATCATAAAGGTATTCATTTGTAAACTTAAGCTAGGTCCAGTTCCATATATGAATTCAACTGATGCATATGGAAATATACATACATATGTGTATACATCCTTATCCACATTTTTCTTTGCCTTATTGAACAATTTGCCTAAGATCTCTTTTAATTTTAGTGTATAAATTCTAGATTTTTCAAAAGTTGATAATTTTAACAAGTGGTGTAAATGGAAAGTAACAGTTGGATCCTGTAGAAATTAAGGCTTGTGAAAGCACGCCGGTGAATAGCTACAGAAGACATGTGAACTACTATACGATAAGACAGAGCGTTAGGTAAATCGCAAGAAAATCTCAAAAAGTGTTACAAAACTTGGGGCTTATATCACAACACATGAATGAGTTTGTAGTGAGAAATAATAACGCTATTTTAGTTATTTCTGCTTCACAGTGAAAAACAGTGTGCCTGTACTTCCATAAAATCAACTACATATGTGATATATATATGTATATATGTATACTATATATGTATATATACACTAAATGATTATAGTGACAATATATGTGTTATGTCCTCCATAGTAATAGTATACATACACAATATATGTATGTATCACAGGACTTGATTGTGAAGCAATGAAACAAATGTTTATTCACTTTATCTTTCACCTATTTAAAAATAAAAATCTAAAGTTATCCAATTGTACATGCTTCATGAACCTCACAAACTAAATGTATTTGCTGTTGTTATTGCCAACAACAACATCATAAAAATAATTTATTAAGTATCCACTTGGCAATGCATTTCTATTTAGAACAACAAAATGGAAACAACAGATGCAAGCCCATTGATTTCTGGCATGAAGAGGTTGAACAGCTGAAAGCCATGACATTTTGAAGTGAGGACGGAGTATTTGGCACAAGTTGAAATGTTTACAACAGCAATACTGCTTTGTGAGTCACTAGTGAATAGTATAAACACAATATTAACTTTGATGGCAGGAAAATAACTATATATTTCAGTGTTACTCTTCTAAATTCCAACTGAATACCTGCACAAAACACATACGTTTTTGACAATCATTTTTTAATGAATTTAGTTCAAGACAAGTAAGTGTAACTACTAAAACTCTTGACCCTTGAATTCAACTCCAAGTACCAGCAGTAATGTCGCAAGGTTAGTGGTTCTGTAGTAAAATTTCAATATTTATTAAGAAACATAAAACTTGTAGCAAATAAAGGAATGTCTCAGTATATATGAGTTTTCTCATGAAGTTAACTTACATAACATGTCCAATATGCTTATTCTTATTCAGAGCTTCATTAACCATTGTTTAGTGTATAGCTGTTAACTTGGCATTAATCTATAGCAGATCAGTGTGGATCACAAGAGTAAAACTTTGTGACATGTAAATGTGAACTCGCTGACTACAATGATATTGAAAGAAAAGAAAATTACACTTTCTTGGAGTGTTATAACAGCACAATGAAAGTGTTATATTGTTAATGAGATTACTGGGTCAAGGAGTAAACTTTAAATCATGGTCAGATTAGTTTACAAAGCAAGGATGATATATATCAAAATTTAGGAATAAAATACCAAAACACTAAATTTAAGAAGACATTTGTATTTAAATGTGCAGTACTTTAGACAAACATGAAGTTTTGTGATTGCCTTTTTCTCTCAATCATAATGGTAAAACTTAAAGGTTATGTATATCTCAGCTGTTTGTGTCATTCATTGTATGCAGTGGAGAAAAAAGTTGGTAATTATTATCTTCTAACAAATCTGCAGTTTTATGTAAAATATACACACATATATGTACATGTGTATATCTACGTATCTATCTATCTATCTATCTATCTATCTATCTATCTATCTATCTAATGATGATATAAATTGTTTGACTTGAGAGATGCTTAAGGAGACTCACAACATTGTGTCTGGGTTGGTCATGGTGGCATTATCTTGGGGACCAATGTCTCCCTGGGCCCTTCCTCTCTGGCTATTTCCCTGTACAATTCTCAACTACTTCTTGGCGTCTTCCACCATGTCCTTCCACCATAATGTTTATGCCTTGGGGCCAGAAAACCATGATTAAAACTTCTTAATGTAGCCAAAAATAAACCTTTCCTCCTGCAAGTTGGTATGTTAGGTTTCTTGTCTCAGGGACAGAGAGAAAATACACATAGAAAATTCCTACTTAGAATTAGGGATGTCACTGTGACTATATGTGACCTTATGGTTCAGAAGGCTTTGGAATTCATGTTTGTGAAGAGTTTGGACATGTTTGCAGAGGGCAGGCTAGAGAACGTTTAGCACATTTCAAATAGAAGCTGAAAGGTCATTCTGGTGCAAACTCTAAAGACTGGAAAGCAGATAGGAATGCAGGTAGAGAAGATTGCTCCTGAATTTTCAGATGGAAAGGAAGACCACTGTGTATCAGATTAGAGGTCATTCATGATACATGATAGAAAATAATTCATCTACATTTTTCCCACATCCTAACACTTTGTGTGAGACTAAATTTAAAGTGTGGACTAATTGACCTACCAGGGTAAATTCAAAGCACTGAAAATTCAGGCCATTATCTGAATACTACTAGTTACTTTTAGCCAGATTTACACTGAGAATCAGAAGACGACTCGGAGCTGGATTATTTGAAAAGTTTGAAGTTTGGCCAGGAAATAGTCAATAAAATATGCTCCCAAGAAGGTGTGGTGGCTATGTATGTACCTATGTTAGCTGTGTTCTATAACTTTTTATAAGGGAGGACATAAAAATAAGATGTATTAACAGCAAGGAACCTGATTTACCATCTGTATATCATCCTCTACAAAGAACAACAAACCTCTAGGATTAAATGGCTAATTCTACAGCTAAAGTCAGCCCAAATAACTGTTCACTATAAAAAAAAGAATATGTGACTGAGACAATCTACCTCAAAGGAAAAAGGACTCAACAGAAATAATTCATGCCAGTACTTGAATTTCATATTTCTATCTTCTAGAATTATGAGAAATAAAAGTAGTTTAATCCAGCCAACCTGTGACACTATGGTAAGGAAACCCTAAAATATACAATAGTTATATTAAATATGAATAACATGAATTTACTCATGAAGAAACATCAAAAAAGAAAGAAAAAAGATAAAGAAAAACTGAATGAAAATCTACAATTAAGTAGTCTTTAATTTAAAAATCACCCAAATCATGAAAACCTTAGGCAAACTCATGTTTTACAAAAAATCTATCTGAACCTTACTAATGCAACTCAATATCTGCCCGCAGTCTCAATCTACTACAGCTTCACAGCTTGCAATCTGAAGCTCTGCAATGTTAAGAGGAAAAGGAAACAGTACTTTTTCTGTCCACAACAGCCAGACTTAAGAAGATGATCTCAAAGCCTTTTTCAAGAAGCTTTTCAGACCCCCTGAAGACATGCTTCCCACCTAACATTACTGCTTGGATGGCCACCAGTTAGTTTTTATTAAATTGCTAAAGAATATCTGAGGTGAGAAGAGAAAAAAATAAGTAATTGTAAGTCAATAATAACATATTTAGATGATAAAGTTGGTCTTACTAAATTAATATAGGGCTGACCTGAATAATCCAGAAACAACTAAGGTTTTCTGATAAATATATCTCCAGCAAATCAGAAACACTACCTCACTGCCTAAGAATCTTTAACGCCTAAAGCAACTTGTGACATCTGTGCCTTTAACTTGGACCCAAGAGCACACTTGGGTGCTGTAGATGAGAATGTGTGTCAGTGCTTTTGAAGAGACCATGCAGGATACGGGGAACCAAAGTACCTACTGCAAGAAAGAGTCATAGACGGTAAGTAAGGTACAGTGGCTGGGTTTGTTTAGAAAGATACTTACAAAGAAGGAGATGTTCACTTAGCTGGTCAGGAAATCTTCGTGTGTTCTGCCAATCTAAATTTAATGACTGCTGTAAGTACCTACTGTGTCCCATCTTTCTCACTCAGTCCTTCCCTTTCAAAACCAGTTTTTCAGATTGATAGTTTTATGAAGTCTTACAACTCCTCTACCAATGGAGTAAATAATTATACATACAGAAGCAGAAAATATATATTTTATATTTATTTATATATTTTATATTATAAAATATTTATATATTTTATATTATAAAATATTTATATATTTTATAGCTTGCAAAATCAAGCTATTAGCTTGTCCAGAGCTATCAAGTTCATTCAGAGCTTGTTAAGTGTACCACACTTCCATGTATTGCTCAGAAATACAAGATTAAAAATGGACATAGAGTGTTGTCGTTTTCTCCTTAGAGTGAGTTGGGTTTATATATTGTAAAAAATGTATGAATCAATGGAAGAATAAACTGTACCCAAGCTAGATAATTGTCTTCTAATATCTTTTATTCCTTTTTTCCCTTCAGTAACAGTGTCTCCAGTTCTGAGCACATAGCCACTTATCCAGGGACTACATTTCCCAGCATTCCAACAGCATGGGTAATGTGTTCACATGACAAGATTCCAATCAATATTATTTAGTTGGAGGTGACACATTCAACTATTAAGCAAGCTCTTTAAACAGAAATTTTTGCCCTTCTCTTTTTATTTCTCTTTCTCTTCGGTAGGAGAATAAAACAGATGTCTGTTACTGCACTTCCTCTTAGTCCAGCAGAAGACAGAAAATACCATAATGAATGTCAAAGCATTAAATAAAACCAAGAAGCTAAAGAAGATAGTATTTATTACTTGTGCTAGATAGCCAAGCCTCCACTGGAATGTTTCATGGGATAAACTATAAGCAATATCATTTAACATCTAATTTTAACTTCATTCTGTCATTTCTTATAAAAGAACACATATCAAAAATATTGACTATAATCAATACATTGATTGATTGCAAAGTATGTTCGGAGTACTCTATTCAGTTCTTAAAATCAATGATCTGATCATCCCTTAAAAACATGCACCTTATCCTATGACTTTCTTTTGTTATAGATAGCAAAAGACATATTTTGAGCTTAGTACAGTACTAATGATTTTAGAAAGTTTAAAAATTGTCCAAACTTTCAAACAAATATGGTTATGTAATTGTAGAATATTATAATTATAAATATAATAATTATAATTATTATGTAATTATAGAATATTAAAATTATGTAATTATAGACTATGGCATTTTATTAAAGCAAATAAAATTACATGTGAAAAGAGAAAAACTTGCTATATTTAGTATAAAAAGGATTCAAACTATAATTTTCTAAAACCCAAATCAACTAAAAGAGCCAACATATAGGAATATATTTTAAAATACCATACAATTATCAATGCATTCATGTGACCTATGGGTTCCTATTGAAAGCAAATAGTTTCAAATTACTATGAACAATTTATATTAAAATTAGTTATTTTGTGTAGTTTAGTTTTATTATACAAATTTAGCTAGTTTTCTTTATGACCTTGTGTCAATTTCAGTTATATCAAAGAGAGCAGATAATTTTTAAATGAAATTTCAAAATCATCAAATAAAATATCTGCTATGTTGCTTGTGATTCATTTAAAAATCTGTATTTTAAGGAATAAAATAGTTTCTGATAGTTACAGATTGGATTTCTAAAATGTTACAATTGCTACTAAATCATTTTCCCATTTATTTGATGCGCTTTTTCAAAGATAAGGGTTCAATTGTTTAAATAATTTTTATTGAGTGTCTTATGTATTCTAGGGACCATAGCAAGCACTAGGGATATAAAGATGAAAAAAGACAATCTCCTAGTTCCAGAAGAGCTCATTGTCCAATGGGATCAATTATATTTAAAGGAAACACAGTAAATAAAATTTGAAACTGTGAGTTGAATACTGCTAATGTGTGATTTTTATTGACCTTGTTTTAAGATATCAATTATATAACTTCTATATAAGTAGTTAATAAATTATTAAATTATAAACTAAATTTATTCTAATAAACTTTTAATGCCTGGTCATCCAACGTTAAAGTGCCTGACATTGTTTTATATACACTGGTGCAATAGATCTATAAAACACACTAAAATGGTGGCAACTTGCAAAAAATTACCATTAATTAAGGTTCAGTTCTGCAGATGGCAATTAAGCTCCCCTTTAAAAGCACTTCAATAATTCAATATAGAAAATAAAAATAAATTGCAAAATATTTTATCTACTTCCTTCGGGAGTTAGCACTTTTAAATGTTAGAGAGATTAGGCTGTTGCAGCATTATTTTACTTTCATTTAAAGATTATTCTGGTAGTTTAATAGTTTTAGGTCTGAGATTTAAATTTTCAATCTATTTTGAATTGATTTTTCCATATCATGAGAGACTGAGATCTAATTTCTTTCTTTTTTATGTGGGTATTTAGTTTCCCAACCCCATTTATTAATAAATACATAAATAAATATATAAATAAATAGGCTTTTTCAGTATGAATTTTTGTCATTTCATTAAAAATCAGTTGGCTGTAAACTTGATGATTATTCCTGGGCTTTCTGTTGAATTCCATTGGCCTATGTAACTCTGTTTTTATCGCCAATATTATACAATTAACCAATTCCACACTTGGGTACACATTTAAAGGAAATGAAATTTCTGTCTAGAAAGGATATCGATCTGCCTTTCCATGTTTATTGTAGCAGTCCTCACAGTACCCAAGATATAAAATCACCTAAGTGTCCATCAACAGAAAAATGGATAAAGAAAATGTGGTATATGTGCACAATGAGATATTATTTTGTCATTTGTGGCTCCATTAATAAACCTGGAGGACATTATGTTGAGTAAAATAAAATTCATAGAACGAGAAGGCAGAATAGTGTCTGTTAGAGGTATGAATAGTTGGAGGAAGGAGGATGGTGTGGTATTATCCAAAGACTATATAAATACTGTTACAATGGGATAAAAGTTATGTGTACGCATGCAAGTGTGTGTGAACGTGCATGTGTATGTGTGTTTAGAACAGGCAAATAGAGATGGAAAGTAAGTAAGTGACTAAGTGGCTAGATTTGAGGAAAAGAAATTGAGTATTAATAATAGTTATATAATTCCATTTTACATGTTGATAATGTTCTAAATTTGGTTGTAGCTATAGATTCATAATTTGGGGTTATGCTACAGACTAATGGATTGTGTACTTGAAAGGGGTAAATTTTGTGTTATCTCAATTGTACTTCAAAGCTGCTAAAATTATTCAGATACCTAACAGAATTTTTGTAACATGTAGTGCTTCATTTTATATTTGAATTAGATGATTTTAGAATTTATGCATTGAAAAAAATAGTAAAATTTGTCTCATTTTTAAAAGCTCACCTATTTCTATCAAAACAAGGCAATAAAAGTAAAAAGCACATTCTTAAAAATCACTTATTATGGGTGTATGACAGAAAGATACAACTAAAATAATTATGTGTTGAAATATATACATATTTTATAGTAAAAAATATGAATTAAATAGAAAAGCTAGCCTGCAATACAATAGGAGATAATTCTAAATATTCATGAATATGATGTAAAAAAGAGCTTTTCATGATTAATACTAGAAATATTTAATAGATAACAGTTTGGGGAATTGTTAGATTTTAAAGATTTAAAGTCCTATATTAAATAAGTCCTTGGGTCAATAGATTCATTTTATGTGATTTTTCTTAAACATAGATATGCACAAGACACAGAGATAGTAATTTTCAGTAAACTTTTTTTATACAAGTTGCATAAAACAGTGTGGAAAAATCAGAAAAAGCAAAATTGGTGAAATTTAAAATAATTTTCATTTCTAAAGAAAACAATTACTGATATTCACACTTATGTTTAAAGTTTCTAATCTTTTTTCATAAAACTAGATTATGTACTTACACAAACAAATGTATTCATGCAAATATTGTTTTGGAGCCCATATAAATAAAATAGAAAGATTTCTAAAAACACTAAGGAATTATATGAGTAAATTATGGTACTCCATAAAGACTTTCTAGCACAGCTTATCTTACTGTTCATTTTTCAAAATATGCTTTTCAGCATATTTGAATTTTTAAAAAGTTATAGTGTGAATATACAGCTTTATGCTCACTAAAATAATGGATGCTATTTTTAATTAGAGTTTGAGGTTTTAGGGCACTTTAAAAAACCTCCAAGTACATAAGACTGGGTCCAGTGGGCACATCCCTTACTTTTGAACTGTAAATTTGTACTTTGCATAATAGTACCTGGCTCTGAGTCTCAGGACCTTTCCCTAAGGGATAAGGGAAGCAATCTATGTGTTTAACTACTTGGTATAATGAACAGCAAGATGTGTGCAAGTGAGAAAAAGTGATAGAAACAAATTTTTATGCATCTTATACTTTCTGTAATTTTGTTTTGTATATATTTACCCAACCACCTCAAAGGGTTCAATAGACCCAAACATCTAGGATTTGTTTTAAAAAGCTTTCTTTTCATCTTCCCGTTATTTGTCCAAATCAGTGTAATGACACATGAAAAACCAGACTTGCAAGTTTTGGAGGAAGCCCATGGAGGAAGTCACATGGATGTTGCCCATGTGACCCAGAGTTCCTGTGACAGTGAAATGGAGCAAGAGTATACACAGGAAGTGCAAACCTCCTTGATTCAGATGACAAAAACAAGCAAAAACCCCAACAATGTGACTATATATTTGACCAGTTGAAATGTTGCAAAATGGTTAGACAAACAAATGAAACAACCAAATGAAACAATGTCACAACGAGGTCTGAATATATAGCTAGGTTCTTGCCAAGAATGAAAGGTATTGGACAGAATGCCTGCACTGAAATTCAAAGTTGGAAACTATAGCAGATGAAAAGCTACAATACGATGTGAAATAAACAAAGGTTAAAATGCAAATAAAACCTTCTGTGTGCACCAATCACCATATTCAAGAATGTATTTATTATGATATGTCACTAACTGAACTGAAAGCATTCATGCTTCTGTCTTACTTAGCAGGGATTTCTCATGGTGATCACAGGAACGTAAATGACTTATTGAAAAGTAACAGATCAAAATACAACATAAAAATTTATTCTCATAGATGCAAAGACATATTATGGTTTCAATTTAGACATTTGTCCTGGAACTCAGCCATGAGGTCCTTATTCATATAGTAAAATCACAAACAATGTTGTGAACAGGCTTGTTACTCCTATCTTCCAAACTAATCAGAATGTGTCATTTGCCAATTGGTTTATCAGTTTCCAGTTGGCATTACATTTGCTAACAGAGAAATAGTTGTGCAATGCAGGAACTGTACATAGAAACAGAGCAGAAATTCCAAGTGAAATGTTGCAATTTCAAAACAGAGAATTGTATAGTACAATCTTGGATTTCAGAAATATGTAATGTTGGCCTCGTATGTGGCAAAGAAAAATGAACTGGTACTGCTGATGTCAACTTTGCACTATGATGGAATCATTGTTAGGGAAACTTCAGCAAAACAGAAACCTGAGATGGAAGCTATCTACAACAGAGCTAGAGATGGAGTAGACGTTTTGAGAGTTATGTACCAAGTATGATGTTTCTTGAAACACAAAGCATTGGCCAGCGATTGTGTTTTACTAGATCCTAAATATGTGTGGCATAAATAGTTGCATGGTGTGGGCTGGGGATTTAGCTCAGTAGTGCAGCATTTGCTTCGCAGGCATGAGGTCCTGTGTTTGATTCCCAGTACACTGAGAAAAAAAAAAAAAAAAGAAATAGTCTGATGGCTGCCAAAAAAAAAAAAAAATAATACATGTGAAATATCACAGAAAGGTTTTCTTAGAGGATTGGGACTGGAGTTTAAAGGAGATTTATAGCAGAGGAAAAACAAAATTTTCTAAGAAATAGAATGGTATAGAATATGTATTTCAGAATGTGTATTAAGGCACTACAAAATGTTAGACATTGCTTACTGTAACTTTTGTTTCAATTTTGTAGACTACATTTGTGTGTGCATATGTGATTCGATTCTTGGTACTGTGTACTTTGTATGGCAGTACATGCTAAAGCACTTGAAAGTTGCCGTTTGGTCTTAGTTAATAACCACAGCAAACTCGTCTATGGCAGTGCCAATTATACAATTGCCATTGACAATTTACAAAGGAAAAGTGAAAATCAGATACAGAATTTTTACTATTTTATACTTAGTAATGCACAGAGGAGAGTTTTGAACTTGACATTCCAAGCTGAGTAAAGTTTTTATTTAAATTTTTCTGTTTTTTCCATTTTTGTTGTTTCACAATTTTCCCAGTTAATATCTCTCTGTCTCCAATGCTCTCTTTTTCTTTGTCCACTTTCATGGTCCAAAATAATTATGCTTAATCTTAGCCTCTTTTTCTATAACAACGTCTGGGGATTTCCATCTTTCAAGAAAAATGAAACATATTTGTAAGGGAACAGTGATCTTGTTTACATGATTTGTAAATCTCATCACATGTGAAATGACTGACCAGTTATCCCTTTGAAAACTGAATTTCTGAACTATGCCAAAGGTCACCTTCCTCTTCTTTCAGGACCTGAGCAGAACTGTATCAACACATATGAGTCTTCAGTGTTTTGTGCTTACACATACACATTTGGGATATATTTTTATGCCCTCACAGCATCTTAGATATAAAAAACAAACCATTTAGGAGTTGGAGAAACTACACTGAATGTATTATAAATGTATCACTAATTTTCTGCACCAGTAGGAGACCTGGGAAAACCAAATAAACAAATATCAAAAACCACGGACTTGATTCTGTGAGCCAGAAGGTAAGTTAGAATGATGAGTGAATACAGAAGACAGAGTTGCCTTCCAGGACTAACAGGCAGCTCAGTATATCAAACTGTGGGATGTTAGAGTCCTAAAGGGACACAGCACACTGACTCCAAAGCTTGACGCAGAGCTACTGTTTCAGAGAAATGGAAGATCAAGAGTGAGGCTTCATTTCCTTGTTACCTTGTACCCAGTTCTTCATTTCTCAAACAGGAAATAAGAATTACTTCAATTTATAACCGTGACAATTTATAATGGTGACATTTATCTGAAGGTTAGAAATGTACAACTTCATAAGCTTGACATGAGGATAATGATAAAAACCACCCCCAGACTCAAAATAATAAATCTAACAATTTCCAAAGGTTTCCTCTTGCTCCTTTGACCAGCCCTCCATCTAACCAGCAATGTGACCAACTGGTCTTTCTCCTCAATCATCAACAGGTGATTATTTTATGTTATTGTAGATTAGTCCACATTTCCTAGAATATTGTAGATGGAATGATAATATTATATCCTCTTTTTTGTGGTTTGGCACCAATTAACACAAATATTTTGAGATAGATACATATTGTAGCAATAATTTAACTTTTTAAAATTTCTAGGGAGATTTTTATCATATGTATACATCTATATACTATTTGGCAATTTAGCTTTTGCTAAAACTTAAGTTGATCAAGATTTTGGACTATTACAAATGAAATTTATAGTGGTATTTTACATAGATATCTTGGAATGGAAAGAGTTACACAGCTCACTTGAGTGGATACTAGCAATAGAATGTCAAGTGATATAAATTATCTAGAACTTAAGGCACTTTACAGGATCATCATAGCATCTCAGTGTTTATTTGACATTTTCCTAATAGCTAAATATTTGGGGCATATAGTACTATTTTTCATTTGCCATCCAAATACCATCATTGATGAAGTATCTGATTAAAACTTCTCCCATTTAAAAATTATATTGTTGGTTTTCTTATGTTTGAATTTTGATGTTTAAATTTTTTAATATAAATACTCAATGAGGTTTAGTAATTGAAATAATTTTCCTCTATCACTTTCTCCCTATAGTCTGCTTTCACTCACTCACTGGTTTATTTTATTTTTTTGAATCAGAAGTCCTTAATACATGAGATCATTATCCATTTTCCCATTCAATAATTATTTCTTGTGCCACATGGAAGAAGATTTAGTTGACAGAAAGTCACAAATGAGTTAATGATCCGGTTCAGTAGCAGAGTGCTTTCCTACCTACACAAGGGACTGCCAAACAAAAATAAGTAAATAAAATTTAAAAAATTAAAACATACCTCCAGTAGTTTCTTTCATTCTTTTCCCTTAGAAATTTCCCTGAGTATTTGATATATGGGCATGAACTCTATATTAACTTTTACATTTGGTACAAAATATGGTCTGAAAGTCATTGGTTCATTTTAACATTATTATCTGTATGTTCCAGTGACACAGACATAGATAAAAAGACCATTTTTGGTTCATTTAATACATTTAATACATTTTCATCTGTGAAAAATATCAACTGACATATATGGATGTCTAGCTGTGAACTGCAAATGCTACTCTATTGATATATCTATTGGTATCAGTAACATATTCCATTTATTAGTAAAACTGTTACAAAGCTTTCAAGTTTGTGTCATGAAAACCCTGTAGCCTATGCTAGATCCTTTTCATGTCAATATGAAGTTTATTTATTTATTTATTTACTTACTTTTTTTACATCAGGGATTGATCTCATGACCTTTTACTTGCCAGGCAAGCACTTATGCCATTGAGCTAAATCTCCAGCCAGTTATTTTATTTATAAACAAAAATAAATTTGATTGGGATAGTATTGACTTTCAGGACACTTGAGGAAGAATTAACATAATAAATATGTTGAATATTTGTTGTATGAACTTTGGAGTTGGCTACATTTATTTAGGTCTCCAGTAATTTTTCAATGTTTAATAAGGTTAAGTTCCCATGTCATGATAATGCTTTTTCTGATTTATTCTAAAATGTTTTTTTTAAATTTTTAGTGCTACTTAGGTATCATCATTCTCATTGTTGATATCTATAATTTATAAATTGTCATTAATTTCTTTTTCTCAGAATTTTGGCCAATTTTTAGCCATTTTCATTGATCTGAGAGAATCAAGTTCTGCTTTCAGTGAATTTATTTACTTACTAGTTACATTCTTGATTTCCATCATTTATATTTATCACTTTCTTTTTTGTATGTTTTGTGGTTCATTCATTTTATTCTATTTTAGTTATGGTAATTAATATTAATTTTAGAAACTATTGAACTTCACAGTGATATTTCCATGTATGCATATTTTGTGCTTTTCTTATATCCACTTTCTTTTTATCCTCTTGCCTCCTCTATAATTCTATCTTGTTTAATTTTCTCTCATCACTGAGACAAAATACCTAATGCTCCAAATTAAGGAAATAATTATTTATTTAGCTCACAGTTTATGGAGGTTTTGGTCCTTAATCAGCTAGCTCCAAAGCAGGCTGGCATGGTAAGGGGCAAGAGTTCAAGGTGAAATAAAACAGCAGAAACAACAAGAACAAAAAGAGGGGAGCAAGTCTCTTTTCCTTCCTCATACTGAAAGCAGACTACCTGCATTAAGGCAGGTGTAGCACTCACATCATATCCATGTCCTCTTTTTGCACTGAGGATATTCACAAAGTGAGTTATAGCCCCTCCTGAGTTACTCAGTTAAGCTTCTAAACTTCTCAACTTGATACAATGCATCAACCATCACAACATTCTAGGGCATAAACAGCCAACCTAGGATATGTCTTCTATACCCTAGGATGTAGAACTGCTGAGTCGTAGTTAAACTTCTGAGCTTCTCAAATTGACACAATGTATCAACCATTACACTTATTATTTATATTTTTGATTTCCATCATATCTTAATTATTTTCTTTTTTGTGTTCTTTTTGGTTCATTCACTTTTTCTATTTTATTTGTAATTATCAATGAATATTAATTTTATAAACTTTGAGTTTCACAGTAATATTTTCATATATGTGCATGTTGTGCTTTGCTTATATTCACTCTCTTTTATCCTCATACCTCCCCACCTACTTCTTCTTTTGAAATTTTTATTGGCACATGCTCGCCATACTTAGTGATAACATTTGTGTGAGGTCAAGGTCCTGAGGTCTGGCTGGTCACCCTGGCAGAAGAGAGAGTCTGAGCACACTCAGACTCCCTGTTCCTTGGCACACCAAGTAGAGTATCCCTGCCAGGGCCGCCCTGCTCAGAGCTCGCCACACAGTGCATCCCCCCTTCCTTAAGCCTACTTCCGCCCTTCCTGAAGCTCCATCCTGCCCTTCCTCTGAGCTCACTTCTGCCCTTCCTCTTCAGCCTACATATATTCCTGCACTTCTGTAATAAAATCAGATCTGTGCCATCAGCCTGATCTCTGGAGTCGTCTCTCCGTCACCCCTTGCCAGGCCCCCGCAGCCCCGAAAAGGCTGCAAACATTCATCTTATTTTTCCCGTTCCCCTTCTCTCCCTTCATTGCTTCTACTCCTCCCCATTTAAAAACCTTTGCTTCCATATTTTGCTTCAACTCTCTTTTTTAATCCCTTTTACATCTTTTTCCCCTTTCCACTTATTGCTCATTCTATTCCAACAAACTGTTCCTACATCTGAATATCTATATTCCATTTTTCTCCTTTTCTCCTTGAGTTCCTGTCCCAATAAAGATATTTAAACTGGTTTGCCTGATTTACTGCACTTAATGTTAAAGTCTAGGTGCAACAATTTACCTAAAAATTTCTCAAGTACATCTTTCTTTATGGCAGAACAGCACACCATTGTATATAAATACATGTTCTTTATCCATTCCTCTCTGAATGAGCATGTGTTTTCATGATTTAACTGTTATAAATTGTGCTGCTATACACATGGGTATACATATATCACAGTGCTATGTTGCTTTTAAGTCTTTTGGAAAGATACTTAGAAGGGGGAACAGCTGGGTTAACTGTCACCGCTAGCTTAATTTTTTTGGTGAAATATCCCATCCTGATTTCCATAGTTGTTGTACCAATTTACATTCCCACCCAAGATGAAGAAATGTTCCTTTTCCTCAGATTTTTCATTGCTTTATTTGTAGCTAATGGCCATTCTTTCTGGAGTGAGATGGAATCTCTATGTACCTTTGAATTAAATTCCTTGAATGACCAGTAATGTTGAACATTTTTCATATATTATTTGTTTTTTGTACTTTTTCATCTAAGAAGTGTCTATTCACTTCAAATGCCATTTTTCATACTGGGTCTTTAAATTTGAAAGGTCTGAGATTTTTTAAGTAATTCATGTATGTTAGATATTGGTACTTTGTCTGCAGAATAACTGATGAAACTTTTTTCCCATCCTGTTGGTTGTCTTTTCATTCTGTTATTGGTTTTTTTTTTACTGCATAAAAGCTTTTAATTTGATGTGACCTCAGTTATTTATTCTTTGTAACATTTCCTGTGAATCCAAGATTTTATTTAAAAGGTTTTTGCCTATACTTGTATCTTCAAAAGATTACCTATTCTATGTTCTACCAGATTAAGTGTTTTGTTTTAATATTTATATCTTTGAACCATTTTGATTTTAGTTTAGTACATGGTAAGAGATAAGGGTCTAGATTTAACCTTCAACACTAGGAAAGACAGTTTTCCCAGCACCATTTATTAAAGAGACTTTCTTCCAGTGAAGACGTTTGTCCCCTTTATCAAAGATAAGGTAGCTGAGTGTATTTGAAATTGTTTCTACATCTTACATAATGGTCAATTGATCTTTGAGTCTGTTTTTTTGCCAGTCAAATTCTTTTATCACTGTAGTTTTGTAACATAATTTTAAATCAAGGATTGTGATGCTGCCTGCCTTACTACACAAAATTGTTTTGCTATTCTAAGTCTCTTCTTCCATACGAGCTTTAGAATTGTTTTCTGTTGTTCTGTGACAAGAGCTATCGGTATTTTGATTGAGTTACATCTGTGTAAATTTTTGGAAGCTCTTTTCACTATATTGTTTCTGCCTGTACAAGATCAGGAGATATCAGTCCAGTTCTTGATATCTTTTTTCATAGTGCTGTGATTTTCAATGTAGGTTTATCAATTCCTTTGTTAGAATGATTATAAGCGTTTCACTTTTCTTGATGCTATTTTGAAGGTATTGTTTTCTGAAATTCTCTTTCAGTGACTTTGTTTTTTGTGTAAAGGAATGTTATTGATTTTTGAGTGTCGACTTTGTATCTTACTATGCTACCAAATTTGGTTAGTAAATCTAGGAGACATTTGGTTGAGTTTTTGGGGTCTTCTATACAGAGTACCATATCATCAGTAAATAATGATAATTTAACTTCTTCCTTTCATATACATATTCCTTTTATTTCTTTATCTTGTTTAATTGTTATGGCTAATGTGTCCAAAATATAATGAAGAGGAGTGGTGATAAAGGGCATCTTTGTCTAGTTTCTGATTTTAAAATAAAAACTTTCAGTTTTAACCTTAACTCAGCGTAACATTGGCTACTGGTTTATGATAGATTGCCTTTATCAGATTGCAATAAAGATTTTCTCCTCCAAATTGCTGTAGGGTTTCTATTATAAATGGGTATTGGACTTTGCCAAATGCTTTTTCTGCATCTACGGAGATGATCATGTGGCTTTGTTTTGGTTCTGTTGATGTGGTGTATTACATTTATTGATTTGCATATGTTGAAACTTCTCTGAATCCTGGGATGAATCTTACTTCATCACGGTGTGCAGTTTTTGATGATTTTCTGCATTCTGGTCATTGGAATCTTATTGAGGATTTTTGTATCCACATTCATTAAGGAATTTGGCCATAGTTCTTTTTTGGTTGGATTTATCTCTGGTTTTGGTATCAAAGTAATACTCATTTTCAGGAATGATTTGGGAGGTTTACTTCCTTTTAAATTTCTTTAAAGTGTTTGAGGACTAGTAGCATTAGGTCTTTTCTAAAGGCTTGTAGCATTCAACAATGAATCCATAAGGACTTGAGCTTCTCTTTGTTGATATTTTTTTAAACAACTTTTCACATTTAATTGAATGTTAATGGATTGTCATAGCAAATAATCTGGTATATACATATAATGAAATTATCCAAATTTAAAAATAAAGTAAAGCATAACTATGCAATTATTAAACACTGCAACTACATTTTCTACAAGCTATTTGAGAGGTATAACCCCTTTGCAGAACTGTAACTTTATGTAATAGTTTGGAGCTTCAATCTTTTACAATCTATAAAGCAGATAAAAAGTGATATCTTTTTCTGTTCAGTAAGAAATGATATCTTGAATATTTATAAAATAATTTAGTCCATAATTTGATATCACCTTATCATTCCTTTTCTTCACTTCCTGTAAAAAATGTCAGTTCTCAAAGGCAAATTTGATCTTGTTTTATCACTGGGTGAAATTTTGACATGTCTCATGGTTTCTGGGTTTTCTTTTTTGAGCATTTTGTTTTCAACATTTGAGAATTATGACTGACTCTTATGGAAGTTAATTGAAATTTTAGTCTCAGAAAGTTTCACAGATTGGAAAGGAGACCCTGGGTCAAGGGAAATTACAAGTGCCACTTTGAAATCCTTGATTTTCCTTATAAGTTAATCCTTACAGAGTTCTGACAGAATGGCTTTGTTTGTAGAGCTCTTTCTATCTTAAAATGTATGACCTAAGATGTCTTTGTCTTTCTTTGTCTTTTCAAACATTTCTTTCTTTCTTTCTTTTTTTTTGTATTGGGGATCGAACTCCTGACCTCACACTTGCCAGGCAGGTGCTTGTGCCTCTCAGCTAAATCCCCAGCCCCTGTCTTTGTCTTTTAAAACTTAGAAAATGCAAGTGTCTAAGTTGTGACTAAAAGTTGATTGAAATATGGTTAGAATTTGATATTTTCTAATTTTATTTTTATGTATGTGTTTTCAGTACACAATGATTACATTTGTGAAGGGGATTTGATACATGTACATAGCATATTTTAATTTTTAACTGGAATTTTTTTTATTTTAAAGAGAATAAAACAAAGCAAAGCAAAACAAAACAAAGATGATCAGAACAGAACAATGTAGACAACAGAGGGCTTCAAAACAAGACAATAAGAAATCACCAGTGGCTACCATATGTCTCTTGTTTTCTTTGAAATAGTTGTCCATACCTTCACATACAATAAATTCAAACAAGACAAAATAGTATAAAACCAATCAAAACAGAAGAATGAAAGCATTACAGGCCTTCAAAACCAGACAATAGGAAAATCAGCAGTGGTTACCAAAATGTCTCTTATTTTCTTCAAATTAGTAGTCCATACCCTCACACATATTGAAATCAAATTTTTTATAACCCTGTCTCTTGCCCTCCTTTTTATCTCACTCCATCTCTTGGTTCTCTTCATTTTCTTTTCCTTATTTGTTATATTACTAATTGTTATTTTTTATTATTATCCATTCATTATCTTTCTAAATTGGAGTATAAAATATCTAGTTTGGTGTGGTGATGGAGTACGTGGTACCAATCTTCCTCCCCATTGAGCTTTGTACAGTATACTATGTGGTTCTGTTTGAACACTGATATAGTGAATGTGGTACAATTGTTTCAGTGTGAAGGCTTTGAAATAGCTCTGCTTAATTAAAGGGCTTTTTCATTTTTTAATTCCATAGAAATTGTTTTTATATCTTTATGTGCCTGTGTTTTATTTTCTCCTTGGATAAAAAGATCTTGAATACTTTTATGTTTAAAAAAGCCTTATTCCTAGTTCTGTTAACATCTGTGTGATATTTTCCAGTGATGTACCACAGTAGGTGATACTTTTCCTTTAACATTAAAAAAATTCCTATCTCAAATAGCTAACAAAGAAGAATGCTTGTAGAAGTCTAATAGAATTCAATCTAAGTATTCAGAAAGAAGGATGTTAGCTTCTAATACTTTTAATGTGCTAGTATTTACAGAAAGTGATTTTTCAAAGAGGTTGTTGCATTAATGAGAAATGTTAAGCTGTGTGGAACAGGCATTCTACCTGCTGTGTAAACATCAATACAGAAACACTACTAAAATACAAAAACAAACAACAAGGTTCCTCCAAAATAAGTAACTCCCCAAAAACCTATCCCATATGAACTGAAATAAATGACAGTCACAGGAATTCTAAAAACTGACAATTCAAATGATCAACTAGGTTGAAAAAGAGACAAAAGCAGCTGAACAAATTACTGAAATGATTAGTGAGATCAAAGAATAAATAAATGAGTAGCTGATTTAAGGGTGTCAATGCAGAATATGATAGACCACATCAGTTAAGAGACAAAATTTCTAAAAATGAAGCAAGCATATATCCTGGAAATGAAATAGTCAAGTGGGTCTAATTAAAAACTCAATTGAAAGTCTAAGATGTAAAGACAAATAAAAAGAGATAATATCAAGAGCTAAAGATAGGGTGAAAATGCTAGGATATTAAGAGAAGATCAAAGGAAGAATACTCATCATTCAACAGACTGCACAAGTGTTTGTCAATAAATCTAGAAGAAATAATTTGGCTCATTTACCCACAATAAGCAGTAAAGTATAGCACAATGGGTTAAACAATCTCTTTACTGAAATCACAGCCAAACACCTCCCGCAAATAAGGAATGAGATGGCTACTCAGGAAAAGCAGCCATGTAGAAACCCAAAGAGACATGACCAGAACAGAGTCTCCTCATGAAACAGGAGAGTCAACATGCTAAAAATTTGGAACAAAAAATACGAAAACCGTTTTAAAGGTGTTCTATTCCACTTATAAGACACACAGCATGTTTCTCAACAGGAATCTTAAATGCCAAGAAGGAATTTTTTTGATCAAGGAAACAAAGCAAAGGTTATTATATCCTGCCTACCTATCTCTTAAAATTGAAGGGAATAAAGTCACTGAAGGAAAAAATGTGGAGCAGACAAATTCATGAGTACCAAACCAGCAAGGCAGAAAGAAACCTGAAAGGAATCCTAGACATAGGTCAAGAAGACAACTAGATCATGAAGAGAAAGAAAAATATTATAGGGAGAAAAGATAAAAAGGATGCGAGGAATGAATCGGGCATCAGAAGAAACAATGAATGACAGAATTAGTACATATCTTTCAATTAAATTGAAATTACAGAAATTGTCTTAAGTCACCAACTAAAAGACCCAGATCAGCAAACTAAATGGAAATGTGATACCCATTCATAACATATTTGTAATAAATAGGCCTCATCTACAAATATATAAACATAAAAGTGGAAAAGAATTGCAAATGAGACTCCAAGTAGTTGGAGACAATAAGCAAGCAGAAATAGTTATATTTATATTCAAAAAGTACACTTGAAACAAAACCAGGAGAGAAAAGACAAAGAGGGTCATATATACTGATAAAAGGAAGAATCCACCAGGACTCATAACATGAATATACACACAACAATAACTGGCACACTGTTTCATAAAGCAAACACCACTTAACACAAAAGCACAGATAGACTTCAAAGCCATCATATTAGAGGAATTCAGACTCCACTATCACAGATAGAACAGCTGAAAAAAGGAACATCAGAATTATACTATGCTATGGCTAAAAAAGAATTAACTGATACATAGAGTATTTCATCCAAGAACAGCAGCATAACTTTCTTTTCAGCACCCATAGGAAATTTTTTTCAAAATAAATCATATTTTAGGCTGTCAATCAAAATCTCAATTAATACAAAAATGGAAATACTGTCATATATCCTACCAGATAAAAATGGAATGAAACTAGAATTCAACAGTATTTGAACCCACAGAAGTGCCACATAAACAGGAGGACTGGATAGTATACTCTTAAGGGAGGAAATGGTTACTGAAGATATCCCAGGAGTTTAATAATTCCTATAGTTAAATTATATTAAAAACACTAAATATGAAAATCCCCTAGATATAATGGAAGCAGTACTAAGAGGAGAGATTACTCCTCTGAGTGTGTACCTTACAAAGATACAGTGGACACAAGTAAATAGTGACTTATCTTAAAGTTCTAGAAAATCACAGTCAAAGCCTAAAACACATAACAAAGATCAGAACAAAAATTAAGAAATTGAAGCAAAAATAAGATAGTTGCTCAGCAAATCAAAAAAATTGAGTCTTTAAAAAGATAAACAAGGTTGATAAATCCTTAGACAAATTTACCAAAAGAAGGGGAAAAAAGCCAAATCAACAAAATTAGAAATGAAAAATGTGTAATTATATTAGACAGCACTGAAATCTAGAGGATCACCAGAAATTATTCTTAAAATTTAATTCCAACAAATTGGAGAATCTTGAAGAAATGGATAAATTCCTTACATACATGAGACCTACAAGAATTAAGCCAATATAATATATGAAATCAAAATACATCAATAGCAAATAATGAGATAGAACGAGCAGTTAAAACTCTACCAACAGGGAAAAGTGAAGGATCACATGGGTTTATGGCTAAATTATACAATAGCTTTAGAGAAGAAACAATACCAATGCTTTACAAACATTTTTCATTATAATATAAAGGGGAGCTACCATCTCAAATTAATTATATGAAGCCAGTACTATACTAATACTACAACTAGACAAGAATTAACAAAAATAGTCAACCACAGCTCAATATCCTTGGTGAACATAGATGTAAAAGTCTTCAATTAGATCTCACACTAAATTCAACATGAATTGGGAAGATGATTAAGCTAGTTTTATCCCAAGGATGCAAGGATAATGGTATAATATGCTTAAATAAACAAATGTAGTATGCACATCAATAAGAACAAACATAAAAATAACATGACCATTACAATAGATCCCGAAAAGCCTTTGACAGAATTCAACACCTCTCAATGATAAAATGTAGCTATAGAAGAAACTTATCTCAAATGACTTTGCCTTTCAAGATGAACCCTGATTTGAAGAATAATTATCTCATAATTGTTTCCACTTTCTGAGGCAGCTCTGGGAACCCTTTAAGCGTCCTCATGAGGTGAGATCAAAGATGTGGCAAATGCTGCTGCCAAGCACTGCCAATGGGAAGGCCTGAAAAACCATGACTGAGTGTCCTCTCCCACCTTATTCACCAGCTCTGACACCATGTGACCTATGGCTCTCACTCAAGGTCAAAACATCCATGAGAGTTAAAAGCTTGAATCCAGTCAGGATATTGATGCAATCACAGCTGTGCAACCAAAGATACTTATGAAATAAGACTTCTAGAGCTCCTTCAGAAAGCAGCAAGTGTGACAGGATACATGTGTGTGAAGTGGGGATAAGTACTCTGAGATCAGTGCCATTGTGCTTTTTGCTGCAATAAATATTCACAATTTTAAAATGTGCTTTATTTTTTTATCACATCATGTACATCATAACTGAGTCAGTTTCATTTCAAAGGTGCAAAGATGGTACAATACACGTAAATCAATAAACATAATAAGCATTTAAGGGTGAAATCATATGTTTACCTCAGTTCACATAGAAAAACCCTTTGACTAAATCCATTCATTGTAAAAATTCATTGTAAAAATGCTGACAAAATATGTATAGATGATCTTGACTACATACAAACATAAATGTATTTGTGTCACCAGTTTCTAAAAATGAATACAGGTATGTATTATAAACATATGACAATGAAGGAATAATTAGAATGAATAGATAAATAGATAAAAATGGTACATATATTTTATAGATAATGAAATATTTCTCAACCATAAAGAAGAATGATGTCAGATAATTTGAAGGAAAATGTATAGTCCTAGAAATCATCCTGTTAAGTGAAAGAAGCCAGATTCAGAAAACTAATCTAAGATTTTTTTTCTTATACGAGAAACATAAATTATTAAGTAAATAATTAACTGGATTAGGACAGGAAACCAGGAAGGAGATTTTTGGAGACCCATAAAGGAATAAATGGGAAGTGGGGAGGAAAAACGATGGAGTAATGGGATCAAAATTGCTTAAGGTATGTCAAGGTCATGTAACAACATCTCAAGCCTCTTCATCATGTAATATTAATATGCACTGACAGAAATAATTTTAAAAAGTAAGTTGAAGAACATTTTCACAATATGGATTTTAAAAAATCCCTAATTCTGTAATTAACATTCTCACTTTATTTGTGGTTCACTTTCCACAGCTGGAAAATATTAAATGGATATTGTAGAAATAATGCATACATTTTAAATTACATGCCATGGAGAATTGTAAGATACATTCATAAATAATATAACCCCATCCTACCCTAGATGTGAATTATCCTTTATTCCATATATCCATGCTCCTTAGAGGACAAGGCTGTTAATGAGAATCTAAGTAGCAGATCAATTGTTCCTGTTCCCTCCCACCCTACTGGGGTTCTAACTCAGACATGGCACTTGCCAGGCAGGCGCTGTGACACATAGTTATATCCCCGACAAGCAGATAAATTATTGAAACACAGCAATGTTTATATCCAAGGGGACCCTTACTTAATCCTGCTCATAATAAGTGGGGTGATGCTACCAATTTTTGTTACAGTATATTGTTATGTAATTTAAAAATTTTAATTAATAGTTAGTGTTGTTAGACCATTCCTAGTTGGTAAGATAGACTTAAGGTGTGTATACATTACATAGTGACCACTGGAGAAGAAGGGAACAAAACGCCTACATATTTGAACACAATTAATATATGTGGTAGGTAGGATTCTAATAAAATCACTAAATACCAAAACTTTCTATAATTCCACCATGAATTCAGACATATTTTTGAATACTGTAGGCTAGTCATTGCTGTGGTTATCTTAATTTCTGTAAGATCTGTCACTTCAGAAGGAAAATGATACTTATGCTAACTTTGAAGAATTAAGATTCCATGTTGCAAGAGAGTCACCAAGCTAGGAACTGAAGAACTTCTCTACCTGTAAAAGCTGCCCCAACAAAAATCAACAGGGAAGGAGATGTTAGTCCAGCAGTCTTCAAGAGCTGGCATGAAGTTAGAAGGCCTCAGATCGGAGTCCTCTGAGATTTAAACAGAAAATCTGGCTATCTCATGGGCAGATCCCTCCTAAGGTATGAAGAGCAGGAGATAAAGAATTTGTGTTATTTAAAAGTGTAAAACTTGAGGTAATTTGCTATGCAGGAGTAAAAAACCAATCCAGCCTTGTATCCTTTCTCATTTTTTACCATGTAAATAGAAATGCATAACTGTAGGGGAACACAAAGGATATATTGGTGAGATACATTAATCTATATGAGACAGACATAATTCTTCATCTGCCTGTTTTCTCCATTAGTAGGAAACACAAGTTAAGTATTTCAGTTGCAAATGTAATTAATATGACCGGCTGAAACTATAACTGAGACCAAAGTCGTTAAATAAATGCAAATGTGTATTAATCCTTGTGTGTATGTTTTGATCACTAATGCAGCTTCTGATTATCATGGATAAAAGAAACTGATATCTTAAAGTAAAAATGTGTGGTTTGTATAAAACATGAGAGAAGATACTGAAAGTTCAATTTGTGGTGACACAGAAAAATTACAGAAGGCTTGAAGAAAAGACTTTATGTTTTTACTTAAATCACTGAAAGTAATACATATGAAAGGAAGCAAAAAGATATGCTCAAATTTTGATAAATGGAAGTTTGGATGAGTTATCTAAAAGAGAAAGGAAAAAAAACATCTTGTGGACTCATTACTGCCAATTGTTACACTACTGAAAAGTAGGACTTTTTTTTTGTTTTTGTCCTTTGTTAAAAATGGCAAATTGGCATTGGAGCATTCAGTGAACTCCTAAGGAGAGACAGTATAATTTTCCTGAGTATGAAAAGTTTCTTAACATACTGAATAACTTTGTGTACTTTTATTCTGACTTTCTCCTGCCTTTAATTATTTTTTGAAAGGCACACAAATGGCAGAATTTCCACACTCCTTAGACAGATAAAAATTCCTCACAATCACAGCACACCTGGTATATTTTTTAAAATAAGCTATTATCATTCTAACTTATAGGTTGCCTGATCTGACAGCACAAGAATTAATCATGCATGATTGAGTAAACTGCTCAGGAAAAATATGTGTTAGAAATATATTATGGTTAGACTTTTGAATACTTTTTCATCTCAGAGTACTATAAAGAAATCTTTTCTCTTTTTTCTTGATCTGTGCCTGTTACTTTAGTATTCTAACCTTTTGCTACCTATAACCATACAATTTTGAAATGGAAGTTTGTTTATGCCAAATGTTCAGGATTGAGATTTTTAACTTAACTATTTGCATTTAAGAGTAGTATAATTATTTAGCTTTCTTCTTTCAAAAGAGAAAATTTCATTTCTTTTACCTGGATATACCTGGCTTAATTGTTCAGCCATGGTCATATCTGGACTTTGTCATACTTACAGATAGACTTCATGTAGTATGTAATGACAGCCTAACATTGGAGTTAGGCCTCATTAGTATGAAGTAGTTAGTATGGAGAACCTCAAACACCTAATAGGTAGATAGAGATAAATTTATTTGTGCTACTCATGCTTAACAAAGCAGGCAAAAATACATTTGCCATTAATGAGACTATTTTGGATAGTGACTTGGAGATAATCATTGAAATCTCTAATTCTTAGTATAACCTGTAGATATGTAATAGTTTTAATGCTTAATAAGATTAAAATAGATTTAAACATATTATTTTACAGAGAAATTCCTCAGACTACCTTGCCATAGTAGCCAATCACTGTAAACCGTGAAAGTAATATGCCTTGGAACATACCAAAGTAGCAAAGAATCTAATATATTTAGTACTGTACACTATTTGCTATATGGCAGGAACTGAGATAGGCCCTTTGGATAAACTGTACATTCCTCTGTATGATATTTTTGAAGTGGATCTCATTGCCTGTTTACAAAGGTAAAGCTGAGGTTGAATGAGTTTCAGTCAGTTCCTAAGGACCACCCAGTTTCTCCAGGTACCAAGCCAGTTCAAAACCAAGTCTGTGTTTCAAAGCCTATTTTGCTCCCTGAAGAACTCTATTTCTCATACAAATCTCCCAAACATAATAATGACTAGCTAACCAGTTTGCTTCTTCTTTTTCTCCACATTTAATTGATGCACATCATTAAAACATTGTCAAGCAAAGTAGACATAGACAACGAAATTAAATGAAAAACATTCCTCCCATCAGGGACAACCCTACAGAATTTTTTTGGGGGGGGGTTTGTTTTGGTACCAGGGATTGAACTCATGACCTCGCGTTTGCCAGGCAGGTACTTGTGCCGCTGAGCTAAACCTCTGGCACTTTTACATAATTTTTTTGAGGAAAATTGCTATTTGTGCTCAAATTTGGGTTCCTTTCTTTCTATCTTCCCTCCTTCCTTCTTTCCTTGTCTATGTCTCTTTCATGCTGTTCCCTTCACTATTTCTTATGTTCACTGGATAATGTTTTGTCTCATGTTTGAAGATGGAGTGGCCAGACTTTATAGCATTTAAGTTTATCAGAACATTTAAAGAGTCCTAGAATCACATAACCATACACAAGATATCTTCCCATTGTGAGGCCGTACTCTTACATAACAGAAAAAAAGTACACTGATTTCTTTCCGCTTTATTTCCTTAGTATACTTCCATATTGACGGTAAAGGGAATCAACTCCTGTGATAGTAAAGTCCACATTGAGTGTCAAAATAACCTAATTAGTTTGCTTCAGTTTTATTCTAATTATCAAACTGATGTGTTATGTTGGTAAGATGAAAGTACGAGAGTTCAGCTATTGCACTGGTGGTGAAGCTTTTAGAGATTTCAATGATACAAACAGCCTGATGCAGCATGGTACCATAGGTTTATCATTAATGACTAGTCCCTTTGTGGTTTTCTTGTATGTTGCAGCTTTATTTATTTATTTTGTATTTTGCCTCACTAACTCATATAAGATGTTACTGTATTTTTTAAATATATTGCATTCCTACTCACACTATGTATGAAGATGTGTGGTCCAAATTTTTCAAGTCATTGAAAATATCATCTATTTTGGGTTAAAATACAAATGTATTCCCACCATATGTTTTTTAATACTGTCATCATTTTAGCTATACATTTTTATTTGATACAGTGTAATAACTAATGAATACATGCAATGTTAATAATCTAATCAAGCTACTGGGTATTATATTTCTTCAGAATTTTTAAAATTTTGATTAATCCATAATAATATACTTGTACATATTATGAAGGACAGTATGATAGTTCAATGCATTTATACAATGTTTATTGACCAAATCAGGATAATTAGTAATTTCATCTTCTAGCAGGATTTTGTGTTTGGTCAGTTCTAACATCTTTATTCCAATTATTCACAAAATATGCAATGGATTATTGTGAACCATGGTCAGTATTGTGCTATACAACCCCGGAAGTATTAGTTCTATCTAGCTTTGTTTGTATAACTTTTATTCACTCTCCCTCTGTCTCTTGACCCTGTTACACTTTCCAGCTGTGAGAATTTACTATCCTACTTTATATCAATGTTTTTGGTATGGAAATATGAGAAACATGTGGTGTTTGTTTTTCTGTATTTGACTCACTTCATTTAACATAGTATCTCTTATTTCCATCTATTTTGCTGCTAATAAGATGTTCTTCTTTATGGCTGAGTAATTTTCCATTCTATATATATATGACATTTTCTTTATCCATTCACAGTAGAATGGCAAGTAGCCTGAATCCATATCTAAACTCTTGTGATTAGTGCAGCAATAAACATTGCCATGTTTGATAGTATGCTGATACTATGTCCTTCGGATATATACCCTGAAGTGAGATAGCTGAGACATGTGCTAGAATTACTTTAAATTTTTTGAGGAACCTATGTATTTTTCTCTATCATAGATATTATAGTTTGCATTCTTACCATTCAAATATGAATTTTCCGTTCAGTATATCCTCACTAGCACCTGTAATTTTCTATCTTTTTGATAGTAGGCATTCTAATTGGGGTAAAATGATAGATAATTGTGATTGTCTTAGTTACTGTCTTGTTGCTGGCAAAAATACCTAATACTCACAAGTTAAAGGAGGAGGGGTTTATTTTGGTTCACAGTTACTACAAGTTTCCATCCATAGTTGGCTGGTTCTAAGGGCGCACATCACCGCCAGAAAGGCATGGCAGAGAAAAGCAGTTCATGATGAGGTGGGAAGGAAGTAGGGGAAGGGTCAAGGGAGGCGGGAGGATATAAACCCTTTGGAGGTCGTGGTGGGGCTGAGGATGTAGCTTAGTGCTACACAGACTGCCCATCAAGCACGAGGTCCTGAGTTTGATTCTCGGTACTCCCCCCTCCCACCGCTGCAATAAAATAAACCCTTCCAGATCAGGCCCACAGTGACCTCTTCCCCCCAGGCTTCACCTCCCAAGGTCACACCCAGTGTAAAATCATCAAGGGAATATTCCTGTGTCACACATCTGTGACCCAGTCACCTCCCATACTCTCCTAGAAGTGCTTGAGGCTGTGGGGAGACATCTAGATATGAACCATAACAGTGGTTTTTCTGTGCATTTCCCCAGTGATTAACAACACTGAGCAATTTCTTCCAGAAATTTGTTGGTTGTTTGAAAATTTTCCCTTTTTAGAAGTCCTATCAGATTATTTACCCATTTTAATTGGAATTTTTGTGGGTGTTTTGGTGCTGTATTCTAACTTTTCCTAAATTCTATATATTAATCTTTTCTCAGATGAATAGTTTGCAAAATACTTTCCACATTTTTTAGGTTGTCTCCTTGATATACTGATTGTTTCCTTTGTTGTCTACGAACTTCCTATTTGATGTAATCCCATATGTCTATTTTCCTTTAGAGGGTGTTATGGCTGTGTCTAGATGTTCCCCCAAAATCTCATGGAGTCATGGGTGGGACTTTATCAGAAGTGGCTGGATCTAGAGTGCATGATGCTGGGAATGATTCGTAGTGCAGTGCTAGGCTCAAGGGCTCTGGAATTAATGGTGTGAGTGCTCTCTGCCTTGAGTAGCCTGGATCAGATATCAGGGTTAGAAAGAGCTGTGGCTGCCTCGGCTTTTCTTTGCAAGCTTCTGCCTGCTGTGAACTGTTTTCCTTTGCAATGCCCATCTACCCTACCTTGGAGCCAACCAGTAATGGACTGTAACCTCTACAAATATGAGCTAAATAAACCTTTCCTTTTTAACTTTGGGTGTGGGTATCTTTTCCCAGCAATGAGAAAAGTGAGTAAGAAAGGGAGGTCTTCTAAAAAAAATCATTGCTATATTGACATCTTGAAATCTTACCTCTAAATTTCTTCCCAGAAGTTTCATATTTATATTTTATATTTATGTCCTTGGTCCAGTTTCCATTGATTTTTGTATGGGGTGACACATAAAGATCAAGTTTCAATATTTTTACTGCATGTGAATATCTATTTTCCTGGCATCATTTATTGAAGAGTTTGTCCTTGCTCCAATGTATATTTTTGGTTCTTTTTGTGAAAATTCATTGGCTATAAATGCATGGGATTATTTCTTTATACTGTATTCTTTACCACTGGAATTGTGTCTTTTTTATGCCAAAACTGCTGTTTTGATTAATTTATATTTATTGTGTATTTTGAGGGGAGGTAGGATGATGCCTCTAATTTTTTTTTCTTTTCAACGAATTTTTTTTTTTTTTGGGCTATTCATGTTACCTGCAACCAGCCAAGAGGCCTGAATCTGGACTCCAATTATGTGAATCTATTCAGCTTCCAGTGGTCTCCAGTACAAAAGAAGCCCATAAAGTTAGAAATATGAAGCTGGATGTGATGGTACATCCCTGTAATACCAGCACTCTGGGAGGCAGAGCCAAGATGATTACATATTTGAGCCTAGATCTGGTAATTTAATGAGAAAGTGATGCCCTATCAAAAAAAATGGAATAATGGTGTAGCTCCATCTATATGTCATGAATTCAAAGCCTAGTATTCAACAGAAAACAAAACAAAAACAGAGAAATATGTGGGGTTTTTTTCGTAGTATGGCCAAGTTGGTAGGAACACTGGTCTACTTGCTGGAATGCACAGAAGAATCTTAAAATAGAAGAGATAGAAAAATAGCTAGGAAATATGAGTATGTGCAGTCATCTATGTTTAGTCAACTAGAAAAATAAAGAAAATTTGGTTCTGTTGAAATTTTGACCGAAGTCAAGATGGGGAAATGTAACTCCAACATACAGAAGCTGTGTAAAGTAAATGAGCATTGACTCTTTTTCATTTAGGGTCTTTTCTACATAAATTTTGGAATTGTTTCTTCAGGCTTTTGAAAAATGTCATTGGTATTTTGGCAGAGGGTTGCACTGAATCTGTAAATCATTTTGGATAACATGGACATTTTAACAATATTAATTCTTCCAATGTAGGGACATAGATGTGTGTGTGTCAATTAACTTTGCAATGCTGAAATGTAATATTCAACACTTACACTTTTAAAGGAAGAGAGGTTTAATTTAGTTCACTGTTTCAAGGAATTCAATATATGGTCAAGAGGCTCCAAGGCAGAAATAGCGTGGTAGAGGAACATGAGAGAGGAACGTTACTTGTTTTGTGGCACCCAGGAAGCAGAGGTAAAGGAGCTGTGGACAAGAATCCACCCTTCCAAGTCTTGGCACCACTGAAAGTCGCCACCTCCTGGTCGGACCTCTCCCCCTAATCACACATTCAGCTACTCAACTCATTAATGGGTGAATGTACAATGAGTATAGTGCCCCTACAATCCAATCATACTCCAAACATACAAGATTCTGGGGGCAATTTTAGATCTAAACCATAGTATTGTCTTTTTGGTTATTTATAAATGTCATCTTCATTTTCTTCTATCAGGATTTTGTAATTTTCATCATAGTAGTCCTTTACTTTCTTGCTTAAATGTGTTCCTACTTTATTTTATTCCTGCTATTGTGAACAAGATTGCTTTCATTATATCTTTCTCAGCAATCTTATTATTGATGCTCAAAAATGCTACTGATTGGTAAAAATCCATGTGCATCCTTTAACTTTACTAAAATTTTCAATCAGGATCATTTAGGGCTAGCAAGATTTTGTAATTTGTGTAATGAACCAAGGTGCTTTTGCAAGAGACACTGTGTTGGTAGGGCCTAGGCCCCTTTATGAAAGCATGTGCCTTTTGGTCACTTTGCAGCAAGATAGGGAATAACTGAAAATGATTGTAAGGAGTTTTTATTACTCCTCTCTGAGGCTCCGCTTGTGCTACCCTCATCCTACCCCAAGACTGGCTTGTATTTCATGGTTTCTCTAGCACCACTTCAGCGCCTGGCTTAGTATTTAATAAAAGTGTTTAATTGAATGTCACAATTATATTAGCTTTTTTAAGTGATATTTTCCCCATTGGGTAGTGGTGCTTTAGCTTTAGGCCATCTTAAATCAGAAAGCTGTTGATGTGGCAGAGAGAGCTATGAATTTGGAGCTCCTGAATTTGTTGTTCTGTTTTTCCATTTACCAACTCTGACCCTAGAAAAGTTATCTAACATCTCTTTTTAGTTCCCTCATCTGTTACACAGGGACACTAAAAATAATTACTTCATAAAAGTAATTACCACAGAAATTGAATTAGGTAAAATATATGAAGCACTCGATACAATGCTTGGCACACAAAAATATTGTATTAAGTATTAGTTGTAATATTCACTCTCAGAAACAACATTTTAAGATTCACTGTTTACTTGAAGAGTATTTAAATTGCATCTGTCATAAGGTAACCCAAAAATCTTAAAGAAGAAATTTTCCTCTGAGATGCAAATAGTAATGTTTCTTCTCCTGAGAAATGAATATTTAAAAATTGATCAGAGTACCATCTTGCTACTGCTAGTCAGAGATTCAAAACCAAACCTCCAGTTTACTTGCAGAAAATTAGTAGGGTTTTACAGCATGGAATTTACCCAGGATTTTATGTTTTACATTATATTTTACGTTTAGAATGAATTTTTGTCAGCTCAAAGTGACTGAGGAAATTGATAACATATGATCATTTAGTAAAACATTAGACAATTATTCTAATTTACTTGTGATTTTCAGTTTATTTTCTAGTATAGTTTATACTTTTTCCTACTCAGTGAATAAAACCTATTTCATATTCAAATAGGAAAGTGTAAAAATATTTTGTATAATAAACTATCTGCATTTAAAAATTTTCAATTCTATTGTTGATCACTAGAAGACATATGTTATATTGTCATATGATAAATCAGTATTTAATTAATTCAGTTACATTTCTATACTGCTATACATTTAAATTTTTATATCATTAAAATTATAAAACTTAAATGAGAAACCATATAACTTGTGGAAAACACCCTTTATAAATTTTACTAGCTCAAGTTAACATTCAAGTGTTATATATTAAGGAAACAGATACTGTTCTGAGAAAGTTAAAAACAAAACAAAGCAGACAAACACATACTCCTGGTTAAAGTCAGTGAATGCTTCAATGTTGGATTCAAAATTGTTCTAATGTCAGACTTATTAGTAGCATCTAGAGACGCTTTTTAAAATCATCAATGTGCAAGGACTAGAATAATTGCCATTTTCCTGGTTGTTTAAGTTATTGCTTGGGGTGCCTTAAACAACTTATAATTGGCAGTGATTTTAAAAATATTTAATGGTATTCTGATATGATCAGAATATGGGAAACATACATGATAGTTATACTCTGAATTTAAAATTTTACTTTAATAGTTTAGACGGATAAAATTCTAAGATGTTTATACATATATAATTCCGCTATTTCTCTTATATATAAAAATTTAAAAATTTTAGAAAAATGCTATACTCAATCAGTGCTAAGGAGTGTAAAGAAACTTTACTCATGAGATCTTAGACTGTTTCTAGAGTAAGACTATTAACAAGTAAGGGTTATGAACTTCACTGTTTCCCTAGTTCTATTAGAAAATTCTAACACAAATACCCACAGGCAATAGTCAAAATAACACCTTTAATGGCCTAGGTAATTAGGACCCAAGGAAAACTGCCTGAGGGAATAGCTATGTGTGACACTTCCTTTTTCTCCACAAACCTTATAGGCGAAAAAGAAAGAGTCCCTGAAAATATTATATAAGTACAGTGATCTTGTTACTGTATCTTTCTATAGCTTCAGGAGTATATTCCATTAAAAAGCAAGAGAGCAAATCAGAAAGTATTTATGCTGGCAAGCCTCTTTGCCAAAATAAACCATGGGACTGAGGAAAAGGAGCTTTCTTCTCTAATTTAACTTTAACTGATTGATTAAACAGTCATAAATGTACTTGCTCAATGTCACAGATCTGGTTTAACAGCAGAGATTTGACAGAAATAATGTGGTATCTTCTCAGGTCAGTCTCTGGCATTTGGCTTGCCAAGATTAGGAATAAGTATTCCAATTATGTTATTAGAGTTTCTCAAAGTTTAGAGTTAATGAAGTACTTAAACTCCCAAAGTGACAGAATCAAGTTTAAAGTCTAAAATAGTAGTGATAGAGGGGAAATAAACTCCCAACCTATTAGATGTCTGGTATGAGTTCATGTTCTCTAAAATCGAAGAATGAATTTTAGGATCAATGGCAGTTAAGAGCAGAATATATTTATTGAGAGAAAGAAAGCTTCATTCTGAGGGGGGGTGTGTCCCTAGTGGGTTAGCAAAGACTGTCTTTTTTAGGAACTTTTATGGAGCAAAACCACAAGGTGAAACAGGTCTAAGGTGGGGAAAATATGGGAAACTGCAAGTTGGGCACGAATGGGACAGAACTATGTTCAACCAATAGATTCATTGCTCAGGTAAAATTGATTAAATCAGGGACAAATGGGGAAGCGAGTCATGTAGCAAGTGGGCATGCATGAAGAGCAGTGACTCCTCCTGTAGGGATCTGGGTTACTGATTTCTGGCTTCCTCAGGGTGATAGAGACCTATTTAGAGTATCAGTCCTTGGTGATTATCCTTAGGAGATATGTGAGTGCATTTGCTTTATCTTCTGTCTTGGCCTCTGGTCCACAGCTGAGGTGTCTTTCTCTCCCACAGCTGCAGGGGGTCTGGTCTTCTGCACTGACTCCTTCAAGGCTCAGCCCTTTCTGACTACCTCTAATATTTCTATCTAACTCAGTTGCCTGTAACAATAGCAGTGATAAGAAGAATGGATGGAGAAAAAGTGCTCATTGATGAGGATATTATCTTGGCTCAAGTCATGTTCTGTTCTTTTTGGAGACAACCTCGGGACCAGTTTGAAAAGAAACTAGGTAAAAATTCGAGAGCAACATTAACCATTCTCTCAGTTTATCTAAACATAAACATATATCTGCCTCTACCATCACTGAGGCCTTCCAAATCACCTTCCCAGAGAAGAGTTTCTCAGCATTTTCTGCAGCAGTCTTCAGTTACATATTCTTTCTTGGGCTGTAAGATATCAACAACATCAAAACTTGCCAACTGACATGCCCTACACTGTCCTCAGGGATCTGGAAACTTTTGTTTTCAAATGTGACCATCAAGTAAGGTGCATTCCTATCTGTTGGTGTCTGTGCGGTCACAGACAACCCTTGGTATCCCTTGGCTTCTGTATGCATCTCTGCAATCTCGGGGTTCTTCCCTTGTGCTTTCCAATTAGATTCTTGCTGTGATCTCTGTGTCTATATCTCTCTCTTCTCATGTGGACATGAGACATTCAATGAAAAGACCACTGTACTGCACCAAAGTACCTCGTTTTTACACCAACTGTAAGTAAAAATAATGTCGCATGCAGAAGTATTGGGGGTTAAGGCGTCAACATGGGTTTTTAAGGAACCAAACTGAACGCTTAACAGATTAAAGGGGAGCATAAGATACCTTGCCTTCTCAGGCATAAGAGTTCTTAAAGTACTGATATTCAGTCAGCCTGCATTGATATTGGACATGGTAAAACCAGATAGAATTTGAAGTAAACAGTACAAACACCAAGTCCTTTTATCATAAGTAATTCTGAAATCTGGATACTTTTTAGAAAACATAGATTATTAGCTTCTCTCATTTTCATTTTTACAATGGGCTTGACAATTTCTAGCAAAGTAAAGATGATCTAAAAAGATGAACTTGTAAGAAAACACAGGCATCTGCAATGTAATTCAGAAACTACCACTTGGTGGCAAGATAATGCTGCTGTGAAGGTGCCTAGTAATGACCTAAATATTTACTCTTCTCTGCAAGCTTGAAATAGCTTTGTAGAGAAGCTCACTCTATATTAGTGATACTCATTTTTTTAAAATAACATAATAATACTGATTCTTTAACAAAATGTGTAAAATTCAATGCCAACAATGGGTAAATTGTTCTATTGATTATCATTGGCAAGTTAATAAAATGAAACATGACAATAAAACTGAAAAGAATTAGCCCTAGATGTATTTAATATCTGTTGTGTTTTAATACTGTCCATGGGTAGTACTTTTCATAAAACAATATTTTTTCAGGTTTAACCCATTTGAATGACACCAGGTATCCAAATTTGTATTTGTATTTCTCTCCTGATAGAATTTTAGGAAATTGTCTCTTTACATTTTTGAACAGCTGCCAGTTTTGCAAGACAGAATTAAGCTCCCACAAAACAAATGCATTCCCTCTATGGTATGAACTCACAATGTCAAGCTTAGGAAATGTACAAGATTTGCCTAATGGATTCATCTTAACTCCAGAACACAAAGGAACATAACTATTTCCAAGATCATCTGCGTGAAGAATAATACATTATCAACAGGAAATCTCTATTTACTTTTGTGAAAAAGCTGAGCCAAGATAATTCAAATAGATTTGCATAAAGAATATTGTAATATTATGTGATAAAGTGAACACCAAAGATATGATTTTTTTTTTTGTCTTTTTGAGACAGGATCTCACTATGCAATTCAGGCTGGCCTTGGGCTTACCTTGTAGCCCAGGCTGGTCTCCAACTTGCATCCATTCTCCTGTCTCAGCTTCCTAAGTGCTGAGTTCACAGGTATGCATCACCAAACCCAGCTTAGAATGACATTCTTTTTTTTTTTTTTTCTGTACTGGGAATCTAACTCACAACTTTGTGCTTGCCAGGCAGGCATTTGTGCCACTGAGCTAAACCCCCAGCTATAATGATGTCCTTAAACCAAATTTTTGAACACAAATTGCTAGTTGCTTGTGTAGTAATCTTCTTACCTTTTAAACAATTATTTAAGTACAACACAGGTAACCTTTGTAAGCAGTATTTGGAGTAAAGAGTAGATCTTTATTCACACTGGAGAAATAAGTATTTGGATTATTGTATTTTGATGCTATTTTGACAGTGTGTTATGGTTTATATTTGGATGGTCCCCAAAGCTTCATTTGCACATAGTTGATGGCTGAGCCATGGAGATGTGATACTCATGAGTGGATGAGTTCATAGCTAAACATGCAGTGGGAGGTGAAGCTAGTTGGAGAAGGTGGGTCACTGGACACATGACCTAGAAGGTCTATCTCCCTCCCTTTTCCTTTGACCACAGTCTGTTTCTCACAGTCCAGGCCATGTGTAGCTCTCTTCTTCTATGCCCCTCTGCCATGTTGCTCAACTTTGGAGCCAACCAACTATGGACTCAAACCTCCACAAAATAAACTTTG